>CAUYLG010072756.1:0-10042 GCA_963573385.1 Cacajao melanocephalus | reverse complement strand
TTTGTTCAGGGTTTTTTTTTTTTTTTTTTTTTTTTTGCCTTGCTTTCTTGTTCTTTTTTAAAATCTCCACATTGTTTTGATCCCAAAATGTTTGCGTTGTCCTGACCAAAACTAGGAAAAACAATTATGCGGTCAGAGGTTCAAAGCCACTCACTTAAATCTCAACTAGATTTATTTGTGAGAACATCTGTTTTCTGATATTTAGACACTTCCTCTTCCATTGCTGTTTCCTATGACTCATGCACAGTTATTTGTTCAGGTTTCATGGAATTTCCCAAGTGTATTTACCTTTGTTTGGTTTTTAAAATGTAAATTATATTGCCCTAATAAATGAGTATGTGTGTCAGGGAGATTGTGGCTGGGTCATTGCATGTGGAAGGGGAGTTTACAGAAGAGCTTTATTAACCACGAAATTTTTCTAGGAATAGCACGTTGCTAGTAAGTCCCTAAGAGTGTCCGGAAGGACATGTTTTGGTTCTGAAACATAGTTTCTATAATCATCCTTTAAAAAAACTTGTTTCTGCTTAATGGGTTCTACCATGAATATACCTCCATATATTATTGAGTGAGAATGTGAGAAAAAGAGATAATATTAACTTTTGAGATAGAAATATAGTGAGTTAGTATAGATGTAGTAGAAATAACAACACCCTCCATATGAAGATACACACCAGCCCCACCAAACAAAAATAAAAAGCAAAAACAGACAGCAGTGAGAGATTTCAATTTCCTAAGTTAGAAAAGGGGGGAAAAAATCTGGAAATTAGATTTGTTGGGTCATGGGAAAAAAGATTTAAAGGAGGTGAAAACATACAGTCAGGACTGCTTGCATTGTTTCTTCCCTACAGGCCTCACAGGCTGCTCAAGAAGCTGAGATCAACGCCAGAAAAGCCAAAAACTCTGTGACTAGCCTCCTCAACATTATTAATGACCTCTTGGAGCAGCTGGGTACGTAGCCATAGAGTCATTTTTATCAGTCTCTGAATCTTTTGTACTGTTCTTGGGATATGATATAGTACAGTAGACTCAAAAGTAGATTATATAGGTTTACATGAATCCATTTTAAGTCATTCATTAAATTATTAATATTTCCTTTTGCTCTTGCTTGTTTTGAAAGCCTTATAAAATAAATGCTTGTCTCGCATGGTAGGGCCTTTAAGAGCAACTTACTTCTTTACCATACTGATTATTCATCAGCTTTAGAGTGTGACCTGAATGATGACTTCAGGCTGTGTTAACGTGACAAGTACTTACTAGGTACCTTCTGTGGACATTGCCCTAAACAGAACACTATGGTCTGAGGAGTTTCTTATTATGTTTTGAAGATATATTGCCAGCTAGGGTAGCATTTATGGTCCAGGATCATTGTACAACTAAACAGTGATTTTTCTTAACTCATCTTGCTGGCAGCATGCTTTAAGGGATTTAAAGTTAAGAATTTCAATAGTAGAATAAAAGAACACTTAGGCTGGGTGTGGTGGCTCACACTGGTAATCCCAGTACTTTAAGAAGCCATGGAAGGAAGATAGCTTGAGGCCAGGAGTTTGAGACCAGCCTAGGCAACATAGCAAGATCTCACCTCCTCTCTTCAAAATATTTTAAAAATTAGCTGGGTGTGGTGCTACACGCCAGTAGTCGTAGATACTTGGGAGACTGAAGCAGGAGCATCACTTGAGTTTGAGGTGACAGTGAGCTGTTATCACGCCACTGCGCTCCACCTTGGGCAACAGAGCGAAACCCTGTCTCAATTAAAAGAAAAAGAACACTTAAAATTGGTCATGACTTTACTGCCTGGAATTCTCTTCATTTGCTAAGTAAGGACAGTCTGATGAGGGGAAAGCTTTCATGCCACAAGAGAGAAAACCCTTGATTTTTCAAGGAAATCTGTGCATACGGAAACCTTTTAATCCAGTTTGATAGGGTGATAGGGAGCAGGCTTCATTTTAGGACAGATGCATTTTTGTCACCAGACTCCATTATAAAGCATCAACGCTCTAGCCAAGACTCTTTGTAGCAAGGCATTATGTTTTAATTTGCTGGCCTTTAAAGACTGGTGCATTTTGTTCTGGTGGGGGCATTTTTTATCGGTCTCAAATGTCAAGAATAATAAGTTATGTGCCAACAGATGGATATAAATGAAAGTAAGCTAGAAGAGAAAGATTTTTGTGGAATAGCTAGGCTTTTAACATTAGTCTGACTTGGGTTAGTATCTCTGCTTTGTTGTTTATAGGCTGTGCAAACTTGGGCAAATTTTTTAACATCTGAGAATCGCTGATGTAAAATGGTCTTATGAGACTTCAGTCAAGTCAAGTATGCATGAAGTGCTGTCCATTTTGTCTGCTTTTGTTTGTTATGGAAACTTTTCATTTCTTTCAAAAGAACCTCTTTTTCTTGCTAAGCTTAAAGTGAAGACCTGTTGAAATTATTTCAGCATTTTACCCTTGGCCATTTTTCATAGGAAGGCTTCTAATAGTGTCTAACTCCTAAAAGCAGAAAGTGACCTTCAAAACTAACCCATCTTCCCTGGAATCTCTCTGAGAGCTGAGGGATTAGGGTTCTTAGAGATTTGTATATCTTTGATGGCACTAAAATGACACATAGATTGCATATATATATATACACCTGGAAACGGTATTGAATGTTATAACCCTCAAAACCACAAGTGAAGCTTAAGGTCTAGAACATAGTAGCTGTGCATTTAGGAAACATTCTGCAAAAACCATTGTCTCCGAAAAAAAAACATCCAACTTGATATTAATTGTATGCTCAGACCCATCCCTGCTGGATTAGGTCAGCATTTGTACTTGGTTTGCACTGTTTATACCCTTGTGTGACATCAGCAATCTGCAAGTCACATTTGCAGGGCTGCCTGTGCAGAGTGGCAGCTGCTGGGCCTAGAGGCTAGTGGAGGTACATGTGAAGAGATCATTCTTACTGAATGTGTCTGTTCTCTTCTGTGTACTTTCTGACCCTCCAGGGCAGCTGGACACAGTGGACCTGAATAAGCTAAATGAGATTGAAGGCACCCTGAACAAAGCCAAAGATGAAATGAAGGGCAGCGATCTTGATAGGAAGGTGTCTGACCTGGAGAATGAAGCCAAGAAGCAGGAGGCTGCCATCATGGATTATAACCGAGATATTGAGGAGATCATGAAGGACATTCGCAATCTGGAAGACATCAGGAAGACCTTACCGTCTGGCTGCTTCAACACCCCGTCCATTGAAAAGCCCTAGTGTCTCTAGGGCTGGAAGGCAGCATCCCTCTGACAGGGGGCAGTTGTGAGGCCACAGAGTGCCTTGACACAAAGATTACATTTTTCAGACCCCTACTCCTCTGCTGCTCTCCACCACTGTCCTTTTGAACCAGGAAAAGTCACAAAGTTGAAAGAGAAGCAAATTAAACATCCTGAATCGGGAACAAAGGGTTTTATCTAATAAAGTCTCTCTTCTACTCACGTTGCTACCTTACCCACACTTTCCCTTCTGATTTGCATGAGGATGTGGCATCCTACGTTACTGTACAGTGGCATAAGCACATCATGTGAGTCCATGTATGCCAGGGCAGAGCAAGTAGCCCTCCCCTGTCTCATCGATACCAGCAGAACCTCCTCAGTCTCAGTACTCTTGTTTCTATGAAGGAAAAGTTTGGCTACTAACAGTAGCATTGTGATGGCCAGTATATCCAGTCCATGGATAAAGAAAATGCATCTGCATCTCCTGCCCCTCTTCTAAGCAAAAGGAAATAAACATCCTGTGCCAAAGGTATTGGTCATTTAGAATGTCGGTAGCCATCCATCAGTGCTTTTAGCTATTTTGAGTATAGGACACTGAGCCATCCACGGGTCAGGATGCAATTATTTATAAAAGTCTCCAGGTGAACATGGCTGAAGAAGATTTTTCTAGTATATTACTAATTGACTAGGAAGATAAACTTTTCAGATCTTTTGGGCAGCTGATAATTTAAATCTGGACAGGCAGCTCGCACTCACCCATAGACCAATAGACATCTTTTGATAAATGGAACTTACACAGAAGAAATAGGGATATGATAACCACTAAAGTTTTATTTTCAAAATCAAACTAATGTTACAGTTTTTTATTAGGTTAGTCTTGGAATTAGTGTTAAGTATTTGGCAGAGAACAGTTAATCCCCAAAGTCTTGACAAAACAAAAGAAAAACAAGCCTCCTTGCCCTTGTCTTTTCTAGCAAAGGGATAAAACTTAGCTGCCAGCTTGTACTGTCAGAATTCTATGTATCCATTTGTTCTTCTGTTGGAGAGAGATGAGACATTTGACCCTTAGCTCCACTTTTCTTCTGATGTTTCCATCTTCCTGAATCCCTCAAAAAACATCGCCAAATCCTGGTGGCAAATACTTGCACTCAGTATTTCACACAGCTGCCAACGCTATCAAGTTCCTGCACTTTGCCATTTAAATCCACTCTAAAGCTTCCCTCTTAGAGGGAAGACCCTTACGTGGAGTTTCCTAGTGGGCTTCTCGACTTTTGATCCTCAGCTCTGTGGTTTTATTTTAAGACCACAGTGTGACAATTCCCTGCCACACACCCCCTTCCTTCTGCCAACCCGCCTTTGGGATTCATATATAGCCTTTAACACTATGCAACTTTGTACTTTGCGTAGCAGGGGCGGGGTGGGGGGAAAGAAACTATTATCTGACACACTGGTGCTATTAATTATTTCAAATTTATATTTTTGTGTGAATTTTTTTTTTGTTTTGTTTATCGTGATTATAGAATAAGGAATTTATGTAAATATACTTGGTCCTGTTTCTAGAATGGCACTGTCTGTTCACTTCACTCAATTTTTCCTCTTCACTGGCACAATTTATCTGAATACCTCCTTCCCTTCCATCTAGAATTATTTGGATTGTACTTGTTCCCCACTTTGCTCTCTGCCTTGTGTTTGCAGCATCTCCATTCTCTAAAATTAATATAATTGCTTTCCTCCACGCCCAGCCACTGTAAAGAGGGTAACTTGGGTCCTCTTCCATTGTAGTCCTGATGATCCTAACCTGCAGCATGATGGTTTTACAGTGTTCCAGAGCAGGAACACCAGGTTGACAAGCTATGGTAGGATTAGAGAAGTTTGCTAAAGAGGATCTTTGACACCATAGTGGGACTAGCCAGGAATGAAAGAGAAATGCCCTTTCTGGCATTTGCTGGAGCTGAATGGGTCAATTTTTATAAGGGAGTGCATTTTGACTGAGCACTTTTAGGGCATCAGGAACAGTGCTACTGATCGGTAGACTGGGAGAGGTGGTGTAACTTAGTTCCTGATGATCCCACTTCTGGTTTCCATCTGCTTGGGATATACCAGAGTTTACCGCAAGTGTTCTGACCTGCATACTCCAGAGCTTTGACTCTGCTACTTCTCTCAGGCCTCTTCTACTGTGGTAGGAGATGTGGCACTCTCTTGCCAAGTTTTCACATCGTTTCCTGGCTAGTTCCTTTCACTAAGTGGCTACATCCTAACATATGCATTTGGTCAAGGTTGCAGAAAAAGACTGAAGATTGACTGCCAAGCTAGTTTGGACAAGTTCACTCCAGCAAGTCTCAGGCCACAATGGGGTGGTTTGGTTTGCTTTCCTTTTAACTTTTTTTTATTTGCTTTTCTCCTCCACATGTGTGGTATATTTTTTAAACAGAATTTTATTTTTAAAATAAAAGGTTCGTTACAAGATGATACCTTAAATACACTCCTGCAATACCGCCATTATTTTATTGTCTAGCTCCAGTTATCTGTATCTGATGTAATGTCATGGACAGGATGGCTGCTGCAGAATGCTGGGTGACACAGGGATGATTATACTGCTATTTTTCCCTGAATTTTTTCCTTTGTATTCCAACTGTGGACCTTTTATATGTGCCTTCACTTTAGCTGTTTGCCTTAATCTCTACAGCCTTGCTCTCCAGGGTGGTTAATAAAGTGCAACACTTGGCATTTTTTATGTGTTAAGAAGAACAGTATTTTATTTATAATAAAATCTGAATATTTGTAACCCTTTATATTTGGTGTGGCCTGAGTGTGATGCTGGGGACGTAAGATGTTTTAAAAGGCATAATGAATGAAAAGCCATACATAATGTCTTCTTTGGGTGACTTACTTTCTCAAGAACAATTCAGTATACATACAGTACATATGTATATATATATTTGCCTTTCTCAAATTGGGATACTTAGTGTAGTCTGGAAGTTGGTGAACTTTTCCTGTAAAGGGCTAGATAGTAAATGTTTTAGGCTTTGCAGGCCATGTGCCTATGGACTGTAGTTACTGGAACCCTGGGGTAGCCGCATTACTCAGTAACAACTGACAGCCAGGCACAGTGGCTCACACCTGTAATCCCAGCACTTTAGGAGGCCAAGTTGGGCAGATCACTTAAGGTTAGGAGCTGGAGACCAGCCTGACCAACATGGTAAAACCCTGTGTCTACTAAAAATACAAAAATTAGCTGAGCATGGTGGCATGCACCTGTAATCCCAATTACTCTGGAGGCTGAGGCAGAAGAATCACTTGAACCCAAGAGGTGGAGGTTGCAGTGAGATGAGATCATGCCATGCACTCCAGCTGTGGCGACAGAGCAAGAGTCTGTCTCAAAAAAAAAAAGCAAATTATTTTTAGATTTGTTGGACTTCGTAAATCAGCAAACGTGATAAAAATTAAGTAATGCGCTGCACTAGCAGGCTGGAATCGGGTAATTTTACCCCACTCTTTCTGGAAGGTGGACCCATCTGAAATGACCTGAGACTAGGTGAGAACTACAGAGACAGCAGGAAGCTTTGGGCCTGCAAAGGCCTTCTCTTTACTCTTCGATGTTCTGTTTTATCGCCCTGGGTCCCCATGGATTCCATGCCACCTTCCCAATCTTAGGAATTGTTATAACAATGATACCTGTAAAGAAGAACCTGATCTCCTCCCATTAGACTTCCTCTGAGAAAGCTGTAGAGGGCACTAATTACTAGTACTATTATAGCTTTCTTACATGCCCTGTTTTTAACTTTAATTGAGGACTGTTTCCTGTCATTTGTAGGATCTAATTCAAATGCAGCTGTATCTCCTTTGTCGTTACTGTCAGAGTGATGAGTGAGATTTTAAAATTTTGCTCCTATTCCATCAGTCATTTTCAGGACAGCAGTTTCTCAAAAGTTGCTACTAGCAAAATCTGATTCAGAATAGCCCCAGAGGTTTACTCCATAAATAAATAAACGTCCTAGCCCCTTAAAATACCTGAACTCATCAGCTCCACTTCCATTAAGCTCAACATGGAATTCCTGAAGAAGACCCCAGGAACCCAGCAATGTGAGGCGGTGGGAAAGCGGGTGGATACCTTCATAAGGTAAGGAAGGACAGGCCCGAGGAAAGATCAGATCTCTCCAGGCCTGTAGATTACGGAAACAGAAACAAGGGTATTAGAAATAGCAGGTAATTTTTCCTGTTCACACTAAGCAGGTTTAAATGTAAACCTGCTTTAAATGTACCTTATGCAGGTGGATACCTTCATAAGGTAAGGAAGGACAGGCCCGAGGAAAGATCAGATCTCTCCAGGCCTGTAGATTACGGAAACAGAAACAAGGGTATTAGAAATAGCAGGTAATTTTGCCTGTTCACACTAAGCAGGTTTAAATGTAAACCTGCTTAGTGTAGAGTAAAAAATAAGCTTTTTAAGTTATGTGTTCAAGGCGCCACTGGTTCCCGGGAGCTGTGATAACTGTAGTGCCTTGTATTTGTATTGAGTCTCCTAAAATGATTATATTTGTTCTACATTCGTGAATGAATTCTAAATAATAGAAATTAAATGCATACTTAAGAAACAATCATTTTTCTTTAAATCCAATGAAAAGCAAAAAGCGTCTGACTAGGAGTTTAAATATTAGAAACAAACATCAACATTTCAAAAATTACCACACCTCCATGGCCTTAACTCCTCTCTCTGCCTTGGATGTACTTTCTTTACCTAGTACAGGAAAGCCTAACGTCAAGGTGTCACCTCCTGTGTTGGAATTGCCCAGTCCTTCTTGTGTCCACCACTTCTCCCAGCTTTGCTCTGTCTTCTAGAACGGCCCTTGGACTCTGTAGTTCAGGTGTCTCTCATCTTTCCCTCCCACTTTGTTCCCACCCCCAAAGATCAGGTTCTGTATTATTTGTGTTATCCTCAGGGCTAGGAGACATACAGTAGGTACTCAGGTTGTATGATAGTGAGAAGGTAGCCTTATCCACCTACGCTCCCATACCTGTTACTTTTTTTCTGCTGTGCACAGAGAGGGAGTTTTAGGGCAGTTTGTTAATGCACTCTCAGCTCCTAACAGCGTTCTGCTTTCTCAACATCCCCACCTAAGCACAGATTGGCCTCTTGTTTGCAGGAAGATAAGCAAAGCCACAGTCTTGCATTGTATAGCACAGCACACACCACATACACTGCCACGTGGTCAGCAACTGGCTAGTGCAATCTGGTCTGCAAGGCCCACTGCCCTGGCTCCCAGCCTCAGACTCACCATTCCCAAAGCAGGTTTTCCACACAGCTCCTCCTGCAGCCCAGCATTAATTTCCTTTTTCTCTAACTCCTAGAAATGGTCCCAGTAAATTTCAATCAACCAATTAATTTGGTATTTTATCCTGTTTGCTTGTGTACTTTAGCAGGCCTTGTAATTAATATTAGCCAAAAGTGGATTATTTATGATTAACTCAGTATCGTTTGTTTTTTTTCTATAAAAAGTCAAGCATCAGGCCCTTGATCAAGAATGTGACCTTCTATTACACTATTGTTCCCATGAGTAAGTCCAACTCAATTTAAGTGATTCTCCATGAAACATGCCTGGTTTGAGGCAACCCTTCCATCTTCCCATAATTCTTTTCACCTTAGCTACTAACGAAAGAAATCACTTGAACTTCAGACTGATGCTTTCCAGGCCCATCCCATGGTATCTGCCCTAATACTGAGATCCTTTGTCATTTCAGTAACTAAATGCAACCATCAAATTTTTTTCCATGTTAATTTTGTTTATGTTAAGAATTCCTAATGCAATTCCTTTCTGAATATTCAGTGTCTGTCTTCTAGGATATTGTATCCTAATTTTCCCTACACTTGTCTGTTGATCCCAGCCACTTTTTCCACGGACACTTCTTTCCTTCCTGACCATGGTCTCTGTGTTGGGGTTAGTGCAGAGTAAGCACAAATCAGCCATGAGCAGAAATGTCTGGGAGATATGCTGTCCTAGGGTGGATTATAAGTTTCTGGGTTGCTGAGCCAGCGTCCAAAATAAAGGCTCAGGAGGCACAGCTATGATTTCAATGATTATATGTTCAGCGTGGTCAGAGGGGTTTATGTTACAACTTGCTGATCCTTTATGGCTCAGACAGTTTGCTCTCAGAGCTGTCTCAGTTGGGCTGATACAGGAGATCAGACCTGGCCAGGGAGAGTTTTGCCTCGTAAATTTCACATAGGCTCTTCTCTAAGTTTCTGAAGGAGTTAGGAAGGACTGACATTATCAAGATAGCTTGTATGTTTTAAGGCAGCTTCATAATTATTTTCTTTCATTTGTCCCTCCTTTGAAGAGAGTCTTCATTTGGCCAGGGGGAAGTTCAAGACATGGTTTGCTCTTCCACCACCCTTACCACCGTTTTAGCATATTGCCTTATTCTCTCTCATGATTTGGACCCACTTTCCTTTTATGAAGGAAATATACTTGTATTTTATTATAAGCTGCCTCAAATCTCTTTTTTGGAGAGAGCAAGGCAGATTTAAATATATTAGCAACTTTCCCAATACTAAGGAACCAGTTAATTATTACACAGAATTGTTCTGTGGAACCTGATTGTCCTCAAGCAGCCTTGGCCACACACACCATACAGTTCACACCCCTCTCCTGCTCACACCACACGGCTCACACCCCTCTCCTGCTCACACACCACACGGCTCACACCCCTCTCCTGCTCACACACCACACGGCTCACACCCCTCTCCTGCTCACACCACACGGCTCACACCCCTCTCCTGCTCACACACCACACGGCTCACACCCCTCTCC
>CAUYLG010072755.1:0-121652 GCA_963573385.1 Cacajao melanocephalus | reverse complement strand
CCATGCTCCTGCGAAGGACATGAACTCATCTTTTTATGGCTGCATAGTATTTCATGGTGTATATAAGCCACATTTTCTTTATCCAGTCTATCATTGATGGGCATTTGGGTTGGTTCCAAGTCTTTGCTATTGTGAACAGTGATGCAATAAACGTACGTGTGCTTGTGTCTTTATAGTAGAATGATTTATAATCCTTTGGGTATATACCTAGTAATGGGATTGCTGGGTCAAATGGTATTTCTAATTCTAGATGCTTGAGGAATTGCCACACTGTCTTCTACAAAGGTTGAACTAATTTATACCCCCACAAACAGTATAAAAGTGTTCCTATTTCTCCACATACTCTCTAGCATCTCTTATTTCCTGACTTTTTAATCATTGCCATTCTGACTGGCATGAGATGATATCTCATTGTGGTTTTGATTTGCATTTCTCTAATGACTAGTGATGATGAGCTTTTTTTTTCATATGTTTGTTGGCCGCATAAATGTCTTCTTTTGAGAAGTGTCTGTTCGTATCCTTTGCCTACTTTTTGATGGGATTGTTTTTTTCCTGTAAATTTGTTTAAGTTCTTTGTAGATCCTGGATATTAGCCCTTTGTCAGATTTGATAGATTGCAAAAATTTTCTCCCATTCTGTAGGTTGCCTGTTTACTCTGATGATAGTTTTCTTTTACGGTTTTTATAGTTTTAGGTCTTAACATTTAACCCTTTAATTCATCTTGATTTAATTTTTGTATAAGGTGTAAGGAAGGGGTCCAGTTTCAGTTTTCTGCACATGGCTAGCCAGTGTTCCCAACATCATTTATTGAATAGGGAATCCTTTCCTTATTGCTTATTTTTGTTAGGTTTGTCAAAGATCAGATGGTTGTTGATGTGTGGTATTATTTCTGAGGCCTCTGTTCTGTTCCATTGGTCTGTATATCTGTTTTGGTACCAGTACCATGCTGTTTTGGTTACTGTAGCCTTATAGTATAGTTTGAAGTCAGGTAGTGTGATGCCTTCTGCTTTGTTCTTTTTGCTTAGGATTGTCTTGGCTATATGGGCTCTTTTTTTGTTTTATATGAAATTTAAAGTAGTTTTTTCTGGTTCTGTGAAGAAAATCAATGGTAGTTTGATGGAGATAGCATTGAATCTATAAATTACTTTGGGCAGTATAGCCATTTTCATGATATTGATTCTTCCTATCCATGAGTATGGAATGTTTTTCTATTTGTTTGTGTCCTCTCATATTTCCTTGAGCAGTGGTTTTTTAGTTCTCCTTGAAGAGGTTCTTCACATCCTTTGTAAGCTGTATTTTTAGGTATTTTTTTCTCTTTGTAGCAATTGCGAATGGGAGTTCACTCATGATTTGGCTGTCTGTCTGTTATTGGTGTATAGGAATGCTTGTGTTTTTGCACATTGATTTTGTATCCAGAGTTTGCTGAAGTTGATTATCAGCTTAAGGAGATTTTGCGCTGAGATGATGGGGTTTTCTAAATATACAATCATGTCATCTGTAAACAGAGACAATTTGACCTCCTCTCTTCCTATTTGAATACCCTTTATTTCTTTCTTTTGCCTGATTGCTCTGGCCAGAACTTCCAATACTATGGTTGAATAGGAGTGGTGAGAGAGGGCATTCTTGTTTTGTGCCAGTTTTCAAATGGAATGCATCTAGCTTTTGCCCATTCAGTATGATATTGGCTGTGGGTTTGTCATAAATAGCTCATATTATTTTGAGATATGTTCCATCAGTATCTAGTTTATTGAGAGTTTTTAACCTGAAGGGGTGTTGAATTTTGTCAAAGGTCTTTTCTGCATCTATTGAGATAATCATGTGTTTTTTGTCATTGGTTCTGTTTATGTGATGGATTACGTTTATTGATTTGTGTATGTTGAACCAGCTTTGCATCCCAGGGATGAAGCTGACTTGATCGTTATGGGTAAGCTTTTTGATGTGCTGCTGGATTCAGTTTGCCAGTATTTTATTGAGAATTTTTGTATCAATGTTGATCAGGATATTGGCCTGAAATTTTCCTTTTTTGTTGTGTCTCTGCCAGGTTTTGGCATCAGGATGATGCTGGCCTCATAAAATGAGTTAGGGAGGAGTCCTTTTTCTATTGTTTGGAATAGTTTCAGAAGGAATAGTACCAGCTTCTCCTTGTATCTTTTGTAGAATTCAGCTGTGAATCCATCTGGTCCTGGGCCTTTTTTTGGTTGGTAGACTATTAATTACTGCCTCAATTTCAGAACTTGTTACTGGTCTATTCAGGGATTCGACTTCTTTCTGCTTTAGTCTTGGGAGATTGTTATGTGTCCAGGAATTTATCCATTTCTTCTAGATTTTCTAGTTCATTTGCATAGAGGTGTTTATAGTATTCTCTGAGGATAGTTTGTATTTCTCTGAGATCAGTGGTGATGTCCCCTTTATCATTTTTTATTGTGTCTATTTGTTTCTTCTCTCTTTTCTTTTTTATTAGTTTGGCTAGCAGTCTATCTATTTTGTTAATCTTTTCAAAAAACCAGCTCCTGGATTCATTGATTTTTTTGAAGTGTTTTTCATGTCTCTATCTCCTTCATTTCTGCTCTGATCTTAGTTATTTCTTGTCTTCTGCCAGCTTTTGAATTTGTTTGCTCTTGCTTTTCTAGTTCTTTTAATTTTGATGTTAGGGTGTCAATTTTAGCTCTTTCCTGCTTTCTCCTATTGGCATTTAGTGCTATAAATTTTCATCTAAACACTGCCGTAGGTGTGTCCCAGTGATTCTGGTACGTTGTGTCTTTGTTCTCATTGATTTCAAATAACTTATTTATTTCTGCCTTAATTTTGTTATTTACCCAGTAGTCATTCAGGGGCAGGTTGTTCAGTTTCCATGTAGTTGTGCAGCTTTGAATGAGTTTCTCTATCTTGAGTTCTAATTTGATTGCACTGTAATCTGGGAGACTGTTATGATTTCTGTTCTTTGCATTTGCTAAGGAGTGTTTTATTTCCGATTATATTGTCAATTTCAGAATAAGTGCTGTGTGGTGCTGAAAAGAATGTATAGTCTGTTAATTTGGGGTGGAGAGTTCTGTAGATGTCTATTAGGTCTGCTAGGACCAGAGCTGAGTTCAAGTCCTATATACTGTATATCCTTGTTTATTTTCTGTCTCATTGTTCTGTCTAATATTGACAGTAGGGTGTTAAAGTCTCCCACTATTATTTCGTGGGAGTCTAAGTTTCTTTGTAGGTATCTAAGAACTTGCTTTATGAATCTGGGTGCTCCTACATTGAGTGCATATACATTTAGGATACTTAGCTCTTCTTGTTGCGATGATCCCTTTACCATTATGTAATACCCTTCTTTGTGTTTTTTTGATCTTTGTTGGTTTAAAGTCTGTTTTATTAGAGACTAGGATTGCAACCTCTGCCTTTTTTTTCTTCCTTTGTTTTTGGTTTCCATTTGCTTAGTATATATTCCTCCATCCCTTTATTTTGAGCGTATGTGCGTCTTTGCATGTGAGATGGGTCTCCTGAATACAGCATACTGATGGGTCTTGACTCTATCTAATTTGCCAGTATGTATCTTTTATTTGGGGCATTTAGCCCATTTACATTTCAGGTCAATATTGTTATTTGTGGGTTTAATCCTGTCATTATGATGCTAGCTGATTATTTTGCCCATTAGTTGATGCAGTTTATAATGTTGATGGTCTTTACAGTTTGGTGTTTTTGCAGTAGTAGTACCAGTTGTTCCTTTCCATGTTTAGTGTTCCTTCAGGATCTCCTGTAAGTCAGGCTGGTGGTGACAGAATCTCTCATTTGTTTGTTTGTAAAGGATTTTCTTTCTCCTTCACTTATGAAGCTTAGTTTGGCTGGATATGAAATTCTAGGTTGAAAATTCTTTTCTTTTAGAGTGTTGAATATTGGTCTCCCCTCTCTTCTGGCTTTCAGGCTTTCTTCAGAGAGATCTGCTGTTAGTCTGATGGGCTTCTCTTTGTGGGCAACAGGACCTTTCTCTCTGGCTGCTCTTAACATTTTTTCCTTCATTTCAACCTTGGAGAATCTGATGATTATGTGTCTTGGAGTTGCTCTTCTTGAGGAGAATCTTTGTGGTGTTCTCTGTATTTCCTGAATTTGAATGTTGGCCTGTCTTGCTAGGTTGGGTAGGTTTTCCTGGATAACATCCTGAAGAGTGTTTCCCAAGTTGGTTCCATTTTGCCCGTCACTTTTAGGTATGCCAATCAAATGTAGGTTTGGTCTTTTCACATACTCTCATATTTCTTGGAGGCTTTGTTCTTTCCTTTTCATTATTTTTTCTCTAATCTTGTCGTCACACTTTATTTCATTAAGTTGATCTTCAATCTCTGATATCCTTTTGATTCGGCTATTGATACTTGTGTATGCTTCACGAAGTTCTCATGCTGTTTCTTTCAGCTCCATCTGGTCATTTATATTCTTCTCTAAACTGGTTATTCTAGTTAGCAATTTGTCAAGGTTCTTTTTTCAAGGTTCTTTTTTCAAGGTTCTTAGCTTCCTTGCATTGGATTAGAACATGCTCCTTTAGCTCAGAGGAGTTTATTATTACCCACTTTCTGAAGCCTACTTCTGTCAATTTGTCAAACTGATTCTCTGCCCAGTTTTATTCCCTTACTGGCAAGGAGTTGTGATCCTTTGGAGGAGAAGAGGCATTCTAGTCTTTGGAATTTTCAGCATTTTTTTGTGCTGGTTTTTCCTCATCTTTGTGGATTTATCTACCTTTGGTCTTTGATGTTGGTGACCATTGGATGGGGTTTCTGAATGGACATCCTTTTTGTTGATGTTGATGCTATTCCTTTCTGTTTGTTAGTTTTCCTTTTAACAGTCAGGCCCCTCTGCTGCAGGTCTGCTGGAATTTGCTGGAGGTCCACCACAGACACTGCTTGCCTGGGTATCACCTGTGGAAGCTGCAGAACAGCAAAGACTGCTGCCTGTTCCTTCCTCTGGAAGCTTCATTCCAGAGGGGCACCTGCCAGATGCCAGCAGGTGCTCTCCTATGTGAGATCTCTGTTGACCCCTGCTGGGAGGTGTCTCCACCCTGCTTTGGCTCGCCCTCCATGGGCTGCACCCACTGTATAACCAGGCCCAGTGAGATGAGCTGGGTACCTCAGTTGGAAATACAGAAATCACCCACATTCTGCATTGATCTTGCTGGGAGCTGCAGACTAGAACTATTCCTATTCGGCCATCTTGCCAGCCACCCAAAAGTTGTAGAATTTAAATGATGATAGGAAACCATCTACTTTTTTTTGCATTTAAAGTTACCTTCTTAAAAGCTTTTACAAAGAAAATCTTCGGGAAGTTCCTACAGAAGGCAAAATCTTGACCTGAAACAAGGTTGCATTCTTAGTGAATATTTACACAGAATATCTTTCAGTGGGGTTTTATAAATGCATTTGTGTTGGCTTTCTTGCAACATCAACTTTCGTTGAGAAGATAATGAGTTTTGGAGAAGCTGGACCACTAGTCATATGAAAAAAAACAGTCAAAAATTATGCTGGTTTTTTTTCTTTGGTGGTTTTGGGTTGATGGTGATGATTCATGTCTATGACTTAGCTAAGGAAGTAGAATCTTTGGTTTTTCTGCACAACACTGCCTCCTTGTATAATGACAATTATCTTCTAGTCCATGAGTGTGTGTATATGTATGTGCGTGCATGTGTGTGTATGTGTGTGTATGTATATATATAGATATATATAGTATATTCATTGTATTTCAGTGGCTTCAGCAACTCAAACCAGATAGGGTGTCTCTTTAAAGAAAATCATGTTGTGCCTACATTTGATAATTTCCATTGATAAGACAGACTGTCTTTTTTTCAGAGATTGTTTGCCTAATTTGACATTATCTATGTTTTTTGCTCTTCTAATCTCTCTTACTGTACCTTTAAGTTGGTGGTGAGGAATAGAGTGGATGAAAAGCAAAGCATTACTTTTGCTATTTACTACATCATCTTTGGGAGGTTTTCTGGGATAGAAGATAGAAACCTTTGAATAAATGAAAAAAATTCACTAATCAGAGGATGCAATCTATATAAGTGTTTTAATTTTATCAGAAGCAATTGGTTGGCCATGTGCAGTGGCTCATGCCTGTATTCCTAGCACTTTGGGAGGCTGAGGCAGGAGGATTACTTGAGGCCAGGACTTTGAGACTAGCCTGGGCAACATAGTGATAACTTGTCTTTATAAAACTAAAACATTGCCAAGGCACAGTGGCATGCGCCTGTAGTCCTAGCTCCTCTGGAGACTGAGGTGAGAAGATTGCTTGAGTCCAGAAAATCAAGGCTACAGTGAGCTATGATTGTGTCAGTGCACTCTAGCCTGGGTAACAGAGAGACCCTGTCAAAAAAAAAAAAAAAGAAAGAAAGAAAAGGAAGCAAAAAGAAAAAGAGCTGTTGGTACAAAGTAGTAAAGCTTAATGAATTTGTTACTTTTTTTTTCACTTTTTTTCTATTTATTTTTGGTTCAATAAATTGGTGCTATTTGGCTTCATTCAGTTCATTCAACAGATTTTTGTTCCTGTTTAGGTACCAGGCACTCTCTTACTGCAGAGAACAAAACAGAAATACCGCTACCCTCATATAGCTTATTTTCTGTTTAGGAGGACTGACAAAGATACTGAAGCAAAATATATGTTATGTAAGATGGTTATAAGTGCTAAGGAGAAAAAATAAAACAGAGAAAGGGGGCAGGTAACGTCCATAGTGGGGAGTAATACTATAGTGTTAGATAGGGTGACAGGAAATGCCTTACCTAAGAGATAAAATATTTGAATGAAGTTGTTGAAGATAGGAGAGCAAACCATGGGGATGTATGGAAGAAGAATGTTCCATGCACAGTTAAGAGATTTGCAAAGATCCTGACTAGAAAATATATACTCCACTCCAGCTATGCTATGCAGCATACATGGGATACAGCCATAGAGGATGAGGCCAGACAGGATCTTAGAGACTCTATAAGGATTTGGCATTTTACATATTGTGCAGTTTTGAGCAAAGAAGTGAAATGTTCTGATTTTTTTTAATAGGCTGCAGTGCTAATAATGGAATTAAAGAAGGCAAAGGTGACAATAGAGTGGCTATAAGACTGGATTTTTTTTTTTTTTTTTTTTTGAGACTGAGTCTTGCTCTGTCACCCAGGCCGGAGTGCAGTGGTGCAATCACAGCTTACTGCAACCTCTGCCTCCCAGGTTCAAGTGATTCTCCTGCCTCAGCCTCCCAGGTAAGTAGCTGGGAATACAGGTGCCTGCCACCATGCCTGGCTAAGTTTTGTACTTTTAGTAGAGTCAGGGTTTCCCCATGTTGGCCAGGCTAGTCTAGAACTCCTAACCTTAGATGACCCACCCATCTTGGCCTCCCAAGGTGCTGGGATTACAGACGTGAGCCACTGTGCCGAGTGTGGATTTTGATTTTATAATTACTCCATCATCTATTCTGGCATATGCATGCCCTCATGAACTAAGAGTTTTTTACTAATTTCCAGGGTAATTTGTCATGATTAAAGTTTGTTGTTAATAATGAGTTACGATATAGTAAAAAAGTTGAACAAAAAGTAGGGAATCCTTTCTAGAACATTGAACCAGGCTGGGCATGGTGGCTTACACCTGTAATCCCAGCACTTTGGGAGGCTGAAGCAGGCAGATCACAAGGTCAAGAGATCGAGACCATCTTGGCCAACATAGTGAAACCCCATCTCTACTAAAATACAAAAATTAGCTGGGCATGGTGGCGCACGCCTGTAGTCCCAGCTACTCAGGAGGCTGAGGCAGGAGAATTGCTTGAACCCAGGAGGCGGAGGTTGTAGTGAGTTGAGATCATACCATTGCACTCCAGCCTGGCGCCTGGCAAAAGAGCGAGACTCTGTCTCAAAAACAAAACAAAACAAGAGCATTGATCCATTAGCTCAATAGATTTTTATTTAAAAAACAAGTGATCCGATTTGGGAGTAGAAATACAATCATGATTTTTTTTCTTTTTGGAGATGGAGTTTCGCTTTTGTTGCCCAGGCTGAAGTGCAATGGCATGATCTGCAACCTCTGCCTCCTGGGTTCAAGCGATTCTCATACCTCAGCCTACCGAGTAGCTGGAATTACAGGCATGTGTCACCATACCTGGCTAATTTTGTATTTTTAGTAGAGATGGAGTTTCTCATGTTGGTCAGTCTGGTCTCAAACTCCCAACCTCAGGTGATCCGCCTGCTTCAGCCTCCCAAAGTGCTGGAATTACAGGTGTGAGCTACTGCACCTAGCCTACAATCATGATTCTAATTAATATTTTGTGTTTTTAGAAGCATCCCATGTTACAAAATTGTGACATGTAGAAAGAACTTAGGATGTTTAGATGGAAAAGAGCAGTCTGTTCCTGACTGTATTAATCTAAATTCACACAATTTCAACTAGGAAGATCTGTTGACAAGAAACAGTATTAAAAGATGCTTTCTTTTCTTTTATATGTAGAAACTCACACCAGTCATGCAGCTGGTATGAAACTTATACCAGCTTTCACACTAGTCCTACTTTCCAAAACAGTCTTTATTTACATTGCACTGTTTGTGTTTTCCTAGAATAACATTAAATGCGCTTGACTGCACTACATTGCTATCATACTAAATTGACTTTATTTTTTATAATTAATGCTCGGAAAACTTTAACATGATTACTCCCAAAGCTAGTCCCTGACAGCAGACTGTGGTTTCTATATATACTGCTAGTAAGAGGTTTAGCATATTTTTTAATTTGCAGAGATTCCTTACAGTACCCTTCCACATAGGTATAATTAACTTGAGTCTTAAAATCTATAACAGTTTTGAATATGTTCCGCTAACACTGGTGTGAGACCTCTCAAGGATCCACCTTCCCCCACCACCTGCCGCCACGAGACTGTATCCCATGGCTTGATACTCACAAAAATCTTTCATTATTTCTTCATTCAAAATACGTCTATTGAACACTTACTATGTGCAGGCTGCTGTGGGAGGATGCAGATTTTCAAGAGTCAAAAGAAATATCCTAGTGAATGTATAGATTGCCTCTAATTTATACTTTTCTACTAATAGCAACTGTCTTTAGGTGTTATTAGTATTAAGCTAAAAATGAATCCTAGCTGCATAAAATATTACAAATATGTGTAGAACATTACCTTTTCTCTATTGACCATGAGTTTGAGTATCACCATCTTCTCTCCTCAGGCTTAGAATAGACAAGGATCTATTCCCAAAGTCCGCAGACAGTTATTTCGCCTTGTCTTATAATAGATGCTAATTCCCTCTCATTAGCCAAGTTTGTTTGTTTGACACAAACCTAGTATTCAGACCTTGAGGAATATCTCTGTCAATTCTAGGAAGGATTATCACCTATGTTTCCTTAATTATGTTTCACTTGATACCAGAAAGAATTCCAGCTTTTGCCTACTCTGGATTTAGGGCCAGTTTTAGTTGCAGTGTGGAGTTTTCCTAAGCACTCCATAGACTTGTTTAAGGCCCTTCTCCTTAATAGGCCCTCAGGGACCCAACACTGCCCTTTGATTCCTTGAAATTCCCTCAGGATCACCTGACAGGCCCCCTTCATCCCAAGAGCATTCTGGGTCTCTCCTAGCCACCTTTCCTCCTTCACTTCTCCATCTAGAATTTTACAGCATAGATTTTTGAACAGCTAGATCCTTATGGATCTCCTTAAACCATGGCAAATCTCAGCATTCCACCTTTAGGGTAGCTGCTTCATATAATTATAATCATAGCGTATTTTTAGAACTAGAAAGAACCTTAGAGCTTATCTGTGTTTTGTTGTTGTTGTTGTTGTTTAATCAACATGATCTTTGCTTAAAAGAAACTTATTTGGATGTCCAGTTTATAAAACAAGTAAGAGTAGAGCTGTGCTGGATGGAGGGGCAGTAGGACTCCACTGTCCTTCAACTTCTCACTCCTGAATTCCCAGAACAGCTACACTTGCCATCAACATATTGCTCTACAGAAGACCTCTGAAAAGTGCCTGATTTACTAGATGAAGATTGCCAAAGAGTTTCACATTGGACTTCCTCCTGCCCCTTGGAGGTCTGATCTCTGTTCTCATGAACTTAAGACTATTGTCTGCTTGCCCCCAACCTACTTAGAGGGTGGGACGCCAGCTTCCTGGCAGTCACAGGCTTAACAACACTTTGTAGCAGTGAATGTCATAAGGCTAGGTTTGATTGATGAGGGTCCTTGAAAATATTCCAAGAGCCTGTACATAAGTGCTAAGTTTTCTCTTATTATAACATTACACTCTTAAAAATATTTAGCAAAAATAGAGACTTGTGAAAATGTTCTCCTTTCCAGTGACTGTGGTGAGAAAGTAACTTTCCTGTGAGTCTGCAAAGACACAAAACATTTCTTGTTCTCACTTTGGCTTTTGACCAGCAAAATTCAGCTGAATTTTCTTTTATATCAATTGTTTCTGTCCTCAGAGGAGTCTAGATGCATTTTCATTACTTTAATGGAAGCGGAGGGAGGATTGGCATGAAACTGATAGTTGTGATAGTTTCTGGAAAGGTTCATGTTAGAGAAGAACAGATTGTTTTATTTACATGCTCCATATGACAATTTAGGACAGATGGAAGATAACCAGGAAGGCTTGATGTAGAAATCTTAATTTAGCTTAGGCTCTTATTTAAAAATAAAATCCCGTGTGAATGGTAGGAGAAGAAAAAGGGAGCAATTGGAGGACTTCTTCGTGTTTTACAGCTGGTAATTAAATTTTGCCATCCTGTTAGACCATATATTTTGAGGAGGCAATGGAATGTAGAGGAAAGCATGTGGGCTGTCAAGTTTTTCCTTCCTTTATTCATTTTTTTGTCATTAATTTATGACTTACTTTTCTTCCTTCTTTCCTTTCTTGAAAACTTTTTTAGGCTCCTAAAATGTGCTTAGTATTGTTTGCTGCTGGGGACACAAGCCTGAACTACACAGTGTGGAGCTTACAGCCTGGAGAACATTATCATTCTATCTTTGTCATTTACTACCTGAGTGACCTTGGGAGAACAATAACTTAATCTCTCTGAGCTTCAGTTTCATATTCTGTAAAATGGGAATAATACTAACTTCTCACAGTGAGGCAGCAAATAAATGAGAATTGAATGAGATAATGTGCAGATTACCCCCACAGTATGCCAGATACATAGTAGAGGCTTAAAAAATTGGAGGCTATTCCATTCTTACAGTCATTGTAACCTGATATTTAGGTTCATCTTCTCACATTCTACAAGGGTTAGAGCATCAGGCTCTTAGTTCACTCTGCCTCAGAGTGTTCCTGATCATCCCCTTTAGCAACCTGTAGGCCTTCCTAGCTATCTTGAATTCTCAAAACCCCTTCCAGACTCCAGCTCTGTCTTTCACTCTCCCTATCTTTTTTCACTCTCCCATTTAATCAGCATTTCAGCCCCTTCAGCTTCTCTGTTCTCTGGATCCCATCTTAGTGTCACAAACTGTCAACCTCACCCTTCCCCCTTCAGCCCATCCTTTCTCTCCACGATGGCTTTATTTCCTTTCATGATCCTCCTGCATGCCACAGCCAAATATGCACTGCTGCTGTCTCACCAGGACATTGCTCTTTTGTCCACTCTATTGGCCATGGCAGTCTGTAACTCTGAATCCACCCAATTACTAGTTTTTTCTTCTCTCACCTTTGGTTTACCTGTTGCTGCTGGAGAAAACCGCTCAATCACGCCAATGTTCATCTCTTTCAGTTTTATATTTCTCATTTTACCATTCCCTCCATACTGCTTTGAGAGGCTTTTACACATTTTTAGTTGGTTTGATTTTCCTTTCCTCCAATAACAACTGCGGTAACAAGCAATCTTTGCCTCTCTTTGCCCTCATCTCCATGCTATCTTCCTAAAATCATCATCTGCTGTTCAGAAGTCACGTGCACCTCCTTTCCTACTTTCTAGTTGTCCTAGAAGAAAATGTATTCTTACTCTTTTCCAAATTCAATCAGTGCTCTTGATCGTTTCCTCCCTCCCAGCTTCTATTGAACCTGGTTGAACCAATAATTTCTTCTCTTGTCTCTCTCTCCCTCTTCATCGGCTCTTCCTCATTAACCTTCAAACATGTTCAAGTCAGTCAGTCTTCTGCCCCAATCTCTCAGTGTGCTACCTTGCTTCTCTTGATTATTGCCAAATTTCTTGTACTGTTTATCCTCATTACTTTTACTTTCTCATTTATCATTTAAACAGCCACTAAAATTGAGCTTTCACCCCCACTACTCTACTGAAACTCTCTTGGGGTTACCAGGGTGCTCTTAACAAAGCTAATGGCTTCTTGAAGTTCTCGTCCTTCTGGACATGTCTTTGGTTTTTGACACTGTTGACTTCTTTCTTCTTGAAATTCTCTTCTCCTTGACTTCAATCCAATAATAGTTTCTCTTAGTTTTTCTCCAAAATCTCTAAGCTTTCTGTTTCAGTTTCTATTAATGGTTCCTCTTCTGCTTATTCTTTAAGTGCCGGTGATGTTCCCCAAGTTTCCATGTTCAATTGTCTTTTCATTTTTGACATTCTTTCTTAGGATGATTTCACCCATACTCATTATTTCATCTGTAACATATAGGTTGATGACTTTAAAATTGATAACTCCATGCCCCAATCTTTCTCCTGAACTCTACTGCCTCTGCTAATAGCTAACTGGATAAATTGTAGGCACCTCACATTCAGTGGGGCTCACCGGCCCCTCCACAATCTGACCAGGCCATTCCTACCACTTCTCAGCTTTAATGTTAGATGCATTTAATAAAACCTGTGGTACAAGACACTTAAGACCTTTGTGGAATTCTCTCTCTTTCTCCCTTTCCTTCATTGCAAGTAACTTGTGATTAGCAAAAGTCACTAGTTAACATTATAAGAAATTTCTTGTCCTGGGCCTTTATAAAAACTCAGTGGCATTCAAAATAATTTTATTAAAGTGAGAAGAATCTGAGTCACTAGGCTTACCCTGAGGTAAAAGAGAAGAAACAGGCCAGGCACGGTGGCTCATGCCTGTAATCTCAGCACTTTGGGAGGCTAAGGTGGGTGGATCACTTGAGGCGAGGAATTCAAGACAAGTCTGGGCAACATAGTGAAACCCCATCTCTACTAAAAATACAAAAATTAGCCAGGCGTGGTGACACACGCCTGTAGTCCCAGCTACTCAGGAGGCTGAGGCAGGAGAATCGCTTGAACCCGGGAGGCTGAGGTTGCAGGGAGCCAAGATCATGCTTCTGTTCTCGCGGCTGGGTGTCAGAGCGAGGGTCTTTTTTTTTTTTTTTTTTTTTTTTTTTTTAAAGAGCGAGAGAGACAGAGAAGAAACAAAGACAACCCGAAGCAGTGGTACGTGGTCAGAATTTACTTTTTATCTTATTATATGTAGCAGGAAGGAATAGTTCAGGGATCATCTAAGTAAGTTTCTGACATTCTTGGAATACAATTTTGCAGGTAAAGCCCAAAATTATTTGCTAAAGATGTCTAATTGCCCTTTTCATTTTGTTTTAAACTGAAAAAAAGCAAAACAAAGCAAAACAAGAAAATAACAGCCTGGACTTCTTGGTCAGCAGGGGGAGCACTATTACTTTGCTCTGGGAAGATTTTCACCAAGGCAACAACTGTCTTTTAATATAGATCACATCCTAGCAACGAGGAGGAAAAAAATAATGATACGATCGATACATTTGCTCCCTGGTGCTTGCAATTTTTAAACATAGCTTTTTTTAGCCTTTGTATTTGAAAAGTGTTTGCTTAGGAAAGGGGCATCAACTGTTTTTTCATCTTTTCTGTCCTGCCTTTTTTTAAGTCACTTTCTAATTTGAGAGAAAGGTGTTTAATCCAGAAGATAGGGTTTTAAATGTGTTGTGGAGGCTGGTGTTACAGCACCTGGTTAGTATCAGGGCAATGTCTGTGTGACACAGATATAAAGACACTAACTTGCTCATTTTATTTAAACCGGTCAATACACTGAGAGAAATCAGTCAAACTGGGTTTCTGTCTAAAGTGACCTTTTGTTTGAGTGAATTGATTCAAGGAAATTGAAATGGGGACATGGTGTCCTCAGACTCAGCTGGAGCAAAGCCTATCAAGCGGGGGTGGCAGCATCGTGAACAGGAAGAATCAGGCAATCAGGCTCTCATCTGGCTTCTGCTCTGTAATCTTGGACAGAACATTTCACTGTTTGTACCATAATTTCTTCTCTTATAAGCATCTCATACTTTTATGATGAGGTAATTACAAAATGGATTTGGAAGCACATTGAAATACCAAGAAATATCTGTGTAATAATTTACACAAAAGACCTAGCTTAGCTTATATATATCCAGGCATATATAAGCCTGTGTGTACATATGTATATGTGTGTGTACAGCTAAATGCATATATTTATATTTACATAAGAGACACACACACATATAAGAGATATTTATACACATAAAGGAAGTATTTAGGTGAAGACAGTTCTTTCTGAAAGTATGACAGTTTATAGTAATTTCCCCATTTACTCAGAGAATAATAATAATATAGCTCACAGAAGAATAATAATAGCTCACAGGCAGAAATAATAAAGAATCCAGGACTCTTTTGATAATCTTTTACTTCCTAAAATTCTTATTTGGTGAAGAGACGTTTATATCACTTATTTTCCGTGCACATTTTATAAAGAAAGAATTCTCATCTCTAGATGCTGCTTTAACTAAAGCTATCCTTATCTAGTAATATACCTGATTAAATACTCTGCCAGATCACTTTTCTTTCATCTCCTTTGTACCCTGAATGGAAACACGGCATCAAAATATTTCTACAAGCATTTTAAGAGAAATAGATGAATAAGGGGAAATGTAGCTGGCACCAAAGAAACATGCATTTTATTTACACAGGATCCAAAATGGCCGATTTGTTCTTTTTAAGTAAATCTTTCTCTTTTTCCAAATGACAAGTAATTTAACATGTGACATTAGGCCTTTTCTTTTTTTAAGTAATTAATTTTAAAGAAACAAATGGAATAGCTTTCATTTTTACTAATATATTATTCTATTATAAAGTGCAATTTGATCTATTTGATCTGTGGCTGGTTAACTCAGAGGTTAAGAGTGAGATGCTAATGAAGTCAAGGTAATAAGTTTAACTCCTGTGAGGTTCAGGGTTACTCATTACTATGGCCACAGACACATCACTAATCCTAAATAATCATCCATCTTAAAAATTATTATCGCTACCCACATCTGAGACCAGGCAATATAATGTCAGGTAAATAAGGCAATACTATTTCTACCATTAAAAGGCAACGAAGTCCATCTGTCCACTTGTAAGTGTTTTCAGTTCATCTTGGGATAGCTCATTCATAATTATATTTTATATTTTTGGAGTACTTAGGAAAGGTTATGAGATGGGGAATTCCAGGTATTTAAATTAAATCCTACAGGAAAACTGTGATATCATACCTAACAAAAAGCTGGAGTACAGTGAAAAATATCTAAGACTGGGAACTAAACATACTGTGTTTGAATCCCAACTCTTCCGTTTATCAGCTTTGAGTACTGAGACAAGTCAATTAATCTTTCCCAGTCTTGGTTTCCTCATGAAAATGAGGAGAGAAATACCTAACTCCCAGCTTATTGTAGGGTTTAAATGAATTAATATATGTAAATATATGTAAATTAGTGTATATATATATACTTAGCATGGTGCTTGGCACATAGTAAGTACTTAGTAAATAGTAGCTATCTCTAGCCTTCTCATAATCATTATTAGAACTCCTACATAAGAGATATTATAAGAATTAAATGAATATTGAATATGGACTACATTTTTTTCTTCATTTTTTTTTTTGAGACAAGTCTCACTCTCACTCAGGCTGGAGTGCAGTGGCAGCATCTCAGCTCACTGCAACCTCTGCCTCCTGGGTTAAAGCAGTTCTCCTGCCTCAGCCTCCTAAGTAGCTGAAATTACAGGCATGCACCACCACGCCTGGCTCATTTCTTGTATTTTTGGTAGAGATGGGGTTTCACCATGCTGGCCAGGCTGGTTTTGAACTCCTGGCCTCAAGTGATCCACCTACCTTGGCCTCCCAAAGTGCTGGCATTATAGGTGTGACCCACCATGCCTGGCCCACATTCTTTCTTGAACTGAAGGTATTTTATTTATCAGTAAGCATTAAACTCATAGTAAAATATTACTATTTCATTAAGAGGCAGTTATCTCTTTCTTCATTCATTAAAAATTCACATGACAAGTTATTGTGTATTATGCAGAAAATATTGAGATAGGACTCACAAGGGATTTTTTTTAAAGTGTGAATTTTTAAAGTGAGATTTTCACTTCTGGATAAGATGTAGAAGTCCATGGAAGGCCAACACTCCCAGTGTAACAACTTGAGGTAATCTGGATAAATGATAAAAATTATGTTTTAAAGGCCTTGAGTTTCTGTGGAAACATGTGGATTAGATGAATCAAAATTCCAGATAGAGTAGAATCCTTTCCAAAGTGAGTTTACATTATCTTATATTTTTTTCACCAGATATATAATGATTCTGAATGTAGGTTGAAGGGTTTGCCTACACAGAGAATCTCTGCTGGGACAAAGAAAAACCAGTAGAGTTCTTGACAGTTATAAAAGGATGATGTGACAAATAGGAAGAAGGCAACTCAAACACCTGGCCGATTTTCCCATAACTCATTTTCTGAATTCTGGTGCTGTACAGAGGGATATGAAATTAGGGCCAACACTTTTAAAAGACAGAGTGAAATCTATCTCTAATTGTCTTATGATGCTTAGGAAACAGGTCCTCTGGAGACTTTGCTTTATATACACCTCCATTTTTTTCTTAAGACATTTGCCAAGTATTGAAGCTATGAGGGACAGAGGGCTAAAGATCTAGGTTGGAACTTCTGAAGGACAGAGGTGGATCTCCTGCAGTCTTTTCAGGGCTGAGGAGATGAAGATTCCTAGGCTCACAATCACAAGCCCAGAAGGAACATGCCCTAGAACAGGAGCAAATTAGAGGTAGAGCAAGTCTTAGTAAAAATGCAGCTCACACTGAGCACACCTCATTTTCTCATGTAATTGAAATGACCAACTCCTTACCCTCTCTGCCTAACAGCAAAGGGAGAACCCTCTCTGATAGAAGGTAGCATTTGGAATCTTCATCTTTTTTATACCCAATGTCTGACACATAATAAAAAACTAGTAGATATGGGACAAGGCAATAAAATGTGGCCAATAATAAAGAGAAAAGGCAGATAATAGAAGCAGACGCATAGATTATCTAGATATTAAAGCCAACAGACAAAATTTCAATTTAGAGCATAGGGTAGAGGTCAACAAAAGAACCAACACTTCCAATATAGAGTAATAATTATTTATGGCTGAGCTATGGTTTGTAGGGGGCTGTCATCAATTGGGAGAAATTTTCCTGTTTCTCTTGTCCTTATTGAGGGAGGGGAGTTGGTAAGAATAGAGGAGAAGTGGTCCTTGAACTGTACACTAGGGCCAAGCCTTGTGGCCTAGATTGTGAGTGAGAGTAAATCTTCCAGAGTTCCAGGACAGTGGTTGTGAGGCAGATTGGGAGAGCTGGGTAACCAAGTCCCATATTCCAAAGAGGAGCAAAGGAGCAGAGGCGAAACATTCAGGAATCAAAGAGAACTGATGCATGAAAGTGGAGATTAAAGACATTTCCTGATCCAAAGTGCAGATAAAGCAGCACATAGGAGGCAAGCTGGAGGGATTAGATTTGAGATGTTAACGAGGCACAGTCAAGAGTTGGTAGTGATTGTTTGGATGAATGAATGAAGGAAAAAAAGTCCGTAGGTCTCCAAAGCCGGGTTACTGGATTAATGGTTCCCAGAAAGGGAAACTCAAGGAGGAACGGTTCTGATGAGCAGATAGGAGTCATGGTTATGGTATGTTTTTAGTGCCATCCAGGTGGAGGTGTTTACTATATGGTTTTACACACCCACATGCATGTGCATGCAGACACACACACACCCCAAGTGAGAACTTTGTCAGAATATAATATGGGTGTCATCAAAGTGATAGCAGATAAGATTGCCCTGGGAAAATGTTTCAAGTGAGAAGAGATCCAAAGATAGAACTTTGAGAAGTATTAACATTTAGAGTTCAAACAGAGAAAGGGAAACTTAAAAGAGACCCAGGTAAGTCAGAGGAAGAAATAAAATAAGGCGAGGCAGAATCACAGAGATGTAGAGGAGAGCCTGGCTTAAGAAGGGGGCATAGGCAAATGTGCAAACTATACAAATAAATCTTTTTAAAAAATTGGAAATTAGCAAGAGAAGAGTTATTGGAGAGGTGGCCACAAGATTGAGACCTTTTCCTACAAGTTTGACTGTAAAGGGAACGAGAGGCATAGGTCAGTTCTAGGATAGGGTGTGGTGCTATAGAACTCAGGCAGCTTTTTTTGTTTGTTTTGTTTTCAAGGTGGGAGAGCCTTGAACATGTTTATATGGTAAAGAGAAAGATCTGATAGAGAGCAAGTGGCTAAGAAGTGGGAAGAGATAAATAATGGTGTCAAGTCCTGGAAGAAGTAGGAAGATATGAGATCTATTTAATAAAACAACCAGTGGTGAGAATTGATTAAAAAATATATATGGTGTGGGCACATGTGCATGTGTGGATGTGTATATGTGTGTATAATATACTTATATATCCATAAGAACATATAAATGAAAATTCTTTCTGGATGGGGATTTTTAATATTGTAGTCTATCTAATGTATTAAGTAGTGGTACTATCAATCATCAACAAAATATAACCCAAACTTAAATGCCAATTTAAAATTTTCATTTTGGAAAGTGATTTTTCCAAAATGTTTTACATAGTACTTTGCCTTCTTAAGTGAAATAGTCAGAAGACAACTTGACCTTTTCTCGATGACTCACTTTGGACATCAATCATTGTTCAATTCTGTAATACTGCCATGCCCTCAGGAGCCACTAAGGTCCACAGGGCTGTTCACTCAATGCTAAATGGCTCCAGACAGCTGTGCCATTAGAGTTCTTCTGTCTTTTCACCCTGTCGTTTGTCATTTCTCTGCAGTTGTCAGTGTTTGCCAAGACATCCTGCTTCTTTTTTTCTTGTTTCTTTTTTGAGATAGAAATTTGTTTTCTTGCACAAGATGGAGTACAATAGCGTGATCATGGCTCATTGTAGCCTCAATGACATGGGCTCAAGTCCTGCCTCAACCTCCCAAGTAACTGGAACTACAGGAATGCACCATCATACCCAGCTAGTTTTTAAATATTTTTTTTGTAGAGACAAGGTCTCACTATGTTGCCCAGGCTGGTCTTGAACTCCTGGGCTCAAGCGATCCTCCACTTCGGCCTAAGACTTCCTGGTTCTTCTGTGTTGCCTTCACTTTGTACAAACCTGCTGAGTGAGGACCTAAGAGAGGCTGCAGCCATTCCCAAAGTGCAGACACAGACACAGGGACAACTTGTTCAGCCACTCGGGTGTTTTTTTTGCAGAGCCCTGTTGGAAAGATGGTTGGACTGGCCTACCTCCATTCCTCCAACTGGGCTAGGGAATGGACTGAGGTTAGCTGCAAGTCTGATTTCTTGGATATAGGGAAACAACTGGCAAGGCTTGCAGCATGTACTAATCTCTCCTTGGTCCCCAGACAATTCTCCAACTCACAGAGGTGTGTAGACCTGAGTCATCAGGAGACTGGTTAAACCCTTATTTGCATATAGTCCTGAGCTACTAGGCATTGCAGTAAATTAGTCACGAGATCTGACCAGTGTTTTGTTTTTGTTTTTCTGACAGTGGGGACAAATTATTTTGTCTATGGTAAAAGTGGCTGGATTTTTATAGCTTCTTTTCCTGCTCTCTAGGAACCAGCTACCCCAGAGACAGATTGCCCCATTGCCAAAATCTTTGTCTAATGCCTCCGGGTGGAACAACTACCTCCCCAACATATACATCAAAGTGTGGGATTGCACTTTTCTCCCTTTGCCCCTTACCTCTCGCTCATCATTTGGCTGACCCAAAGTGGCTCAGATCTATCTCCAAAGTCAGCAGCTCTCAGCCCCCTCATGAATCAGCAATCTTTTCACCCAAAATGGAAACAAAGGGAAACAGTCCTCTTTCCAGAAGGTTGTAGATATATGACATTGATATTAATCTATTATTTAGGATAATTATTTAAATTATACCTCTCCTTCAATTCTGTTTTAAACACGTCTCAGCTGTACAGTGATAATTCGAACATAGGGGAAGCTTGACACAGTCCAAGTATATCAAAAAGATTGTCTTCTGTGGCTAGCTCTCCTGCCAAACCGCCAGAAACTTCCTAATGTTATAGGAAATGAAGAAAAACAGTGGCGAATTGGTGAATAAAAGAGATGGGATCTTGGGATTAGATTAGGATACTGCAGACCTAGCAAACTGGTGGCTTCCCTATCTACAAATGTAATGAAGAATATCCTGGACTATCTATTGGGTACACAAAGTACTTCCATTAAAGCCAAAACAAATGACCAAATGTTTATTGAACACCTGACTGCCTAATACCCAGTTCTTTGTACTAAAGCACCATGTACACTTCAGGTGTTGCAGCCTAGAAACCTTGATCAGAACACACAATTTTATTCAGAGAACATTGCCCTAAGAGTGTAGAGATGAAATATATACTGCCTATCTTGTGTAAAAACCTTATGCATGTTATTTTTCTTAATTTTCTCCATTTTACAGATGAGGAAATCAAGGCTTTGAGGGTTTAAGCAAATTGTCTGAAGCAGTAAAGTGCCAGAACTGTAATTTAAAATTCCCAAACCCTGTTCTTGTGGCATCATGTCTGTTTGCTCTGTAAATAATTGCAGCAGTGCCCTTTAATCTGTTTGTTAATGTTATAGCAGGAGCTGTCGTTCATACTGACAGCACTTGCAAAGAACTTCATGGATGTTTATAAGGCTTTTACGCTTGTGTTTGTAGCTTCCTCTTCCTGGAGAATATTTCTTCTATTCATTTCCTCTTCATTTGTCAAGTATGAGATAAAGTAATAAAAAAGACTGGTTTTTATCTATTTGTCTGTTATTGAGAAAACACTATCACCATGGAGAAAGGGAACAATTCAAATAAATAGCGTTCTCAATTCCTTTATTTCTACCAATCTCTTAGACTGATTTCTTCACAGAATTGGGTAGTTGTTAGAATGTGGTACAGACAGAGCATTTGCTTTCTCTCAACTTCTGAATTAATAGGATTAATTAATATAGTTAATATTCATTGTTGTTCTGGCAGTAAAAAATGGAAGATAGAGTTTTTATGTGCTAGGCACTGAACTGGTGTACATAGATCACCTTACGCCTATTATTAACATTCTTGTCTTTCAATTTAGAAACTGGCTTAGAAAGGTTAAGTAGTTTGTTCAAGGTCACACAGCTGGTAGTTGCTCGAGGTTGACAAAGCTATGTTTTCACCCACGCTATGTGGTTCCAGAGCTGTTATATTGTACTACGCTACCACCCAAATCCAACTGGGCTCTTATGGGATGGCATACTTAATAGATTCAAATAACACTAATATACTTAACATTTCCTTTGAAGAGCTTTGCAAAACATATGGGGAAACAATAGGAAAAAAGAAAAAAACAAGCAATATTGGAAATAAATGGGGCGTGTGGAAAGAGAAGAAAAGAAGGGCCAGTTAGCAACGAAGAGAGAGTGTACTGGGGCTAGGGAAAGCCTGGATCCTGATCTCTAACCATCACTGCTTAAGGCAAGGAGTTGTGTGGATGTTTTAAAGGGTGTTTGGCAGAGAGTTACATGGCATCACACTGCCTACAGAGTGAAGAGACATTTTTTTTTTGTTTGGCTGGAATGGGGCTTCTGAAAGCCTTTTCTAAAAAGAAGTGTCAGAAAGGGTGGGAAAAAATGAGACTAGGGCATGGGCTTTTAAAATGATTAATTCAAAAGAGCTACATTCATTTGGCTGCATTCAGTTTTAAAGTGATTAATTGGAAAAGATGACATTTATGTAAGTGCTGGCAAGATGGATAAGACATCATTTAAATCCCAATATGGCATTCCCTCATGTATCAGGTTATAACAACTGGTCTGTATGGAGCATGATTCTAATAGGGTCGTAGTTATAGGTCACAGATACTGTCTATTTACAGTAGACGACATCTTTTCCACCTGACCATGATGAGCCAGCTACCTGCAGGACACTGATGACAAAGAAATCTGAGTGAGAGAATATATGCAAATTCATTTCCGTTCTTATAGAGGCTTGCAGATAGCCTGCTGATGTTCAATAATATGATCATTTTATGATAAATAAGCAAATATTTATTGGGCACCTACTATATGTTAGGTTCTCATTATGAAAATAACAACAGATTTTATTAATTTAGGCATGAAGTCCAGACTGCTTTTTTGGAGAAATGTCTCTCATGTTGATATTTTCCTGTTTCACTTGTTAATATCTTGGGCCAGGACCTCATCACTTTACATCAGGATTATTGTAAAAGCCTCCTAAGATGGAATAGACTAAAAAAGAATCAACTGTTTTAGAGTTGAAGGAACATTATTTAGTTCAAATCAATTACAGGACTCAGACACACCATGCCGGAGATTAATCATTACCTTTATCTTGGTGTTCATCTATCTCCTCAAGAATATTTAGAGTTTGCCCACTGAATTTAATTCGTTGCTTGGTTTTAAGGTCCTACCTGCATTGCAGCCCCACTCTACCTGTCTATCTAATTTTTCTCAGTTTCCCAATGCACATTCTCTCTTTTAGTCAAGCCTAGCTCCTTACTGTCTTCTCCTCCTCGTATGGTTCTTAGCTCTGACTCTAAGACTTTGCTTGTGCCAGTCATTCCTTCTAGAAATCCTTTCCCTCCCATTCCAGCTGTTCAAATTCCACCCATCCTTGAAGAGCCCTAAATTTCCACTACTTCACTGAAGGCTTCTTGACTGTTCCAGTCTTCATTAATCATATCTCTCTGAACTGATAGTATAATTATAATGTGTTTCACAATTTAATACTTAATTATAGAATTTCAATACTGAAAAAGACTTTAAGATTGTCCTCAATTTATGCATGAATCCCCTCTGCACAGCCCTCCCAATGAGCTTTTAGTCTGTACTCAAACACTTACCTTGGCAGATCTTGCTTCTTTTATATTCATTCATCCAACCAATATTTACTAAACAACTAACGTTTCAGTGTGAACAAGACTCAAAAATCCATATTCCCCCATAAAGATAATATTATGTAGTGGTAAATGCTAAAACAAAATACTGGGTTGTGTTAGAAAGTGATTGGCGATGCTAATTTAAATAGGGCGACCAGGAAAGGCCTCTCTTAAAGAATTACTTTAACATTGAGGTCCTTGGTGATGAGAAGGAGCCAGCTCTGTGCACACCTGGGAGAAGAGTTTTTCAGAAAATGAGAACAAGTACATGAGGTGGAGTTGGATTTGTTGAGTTTGAGGAATAGGAAGAAGGACAATGGATGAAGTGTAGTGAGTAGGTGGGCGAGAAGTATTGATGTGGCTACAGAGGGAGCCCGTGGAAGATCCCGTAGAACTCATAGGCCATGGTAAGAGATTTGGACAACATAGTTTGCATTTAACTTGAGCTGAATCTGGCTCACTTGACTTTTTATTCCTTTATCTTAGCTCTGCTTCTAGACATCATATAGAACTAGTATAGACCCTCTTCCACAGAGCAGTCTTATATATTTGAAGACACCTATCCTATCCCTAATGAGACTATTCAGGAATAAACAATTGCATTTCTTTCTACCGTTCCTTCTGCAATCTCAGGAGCTGTCCTCATTCTGGCGAATTTCTTCTACACACCACCTATATTACTCATAAGAGTGGCACCTAGACCACTAATACAGGATAGAGTCAGCCTATTTCCTTACCCTTTCTAGGATATGTTTTGTTCATACAATTAAAAATTGTATTTTTAAAAATTTTTTCAGCCAATCACACTGTTTAGTCATGTTGAATTTTCTGCCAAAACCTTTGGATAATTTTGTACATCACCTGCTGCTAAACTATATTTCTCTTCAACCTATATCTCTGTGGTGAACATTGTGTTTTATTTTGTTTTGTTTAAAGGGAAGAATGTTACATTTATCCTTGTTATATTTAATATTGTTTGATTTAACCCATATGCTAGCCTTTCAAGATCCTTTGGGATGCCAATTTCATCATCTGCTGGATCTGTTATTTTTCTTACCTGCGTGTCATCTACAAATTTCATAAGCGTATTTTCCAAACACTCACAAAAATCATTTAAAATGTTTTTGGAAGAGGGCTAAGGACAAAGTCAACTATAAAATCTGTAAGAGCAGGGACTGTCTGTCTTGTTCCTTCTTCCTTCTGTTCATTACAGTGCCTGGTACGGAGTATGTTTAATGGATTCAATTGAAGAAAGTGCTTGGGCTCTGCTGTAGTTTGGATTTCTTCTCCAAACTTCGTGTTGACATTTAATTGTCATTGTGATGATATGAAGAACTGGGACCTTTAAGAGGTGATTACATCATGAGGGCTCTGCCTTTATAATTGGATTAATACTATTATCACAAGGGCAGCTTAGTTATTGCAGGAGTTTGACCTCTTTTTCTCTGTCTTGTGCTCTCTGGCCATCTCTTATCATGTGATGCTTTCTGCCATGTTTTGATGTGGTAAGTAAGGCCCTCTCCCGACGTGGCCCCTAGACTGTGGACTTCCCAGCCTGCAGAATCATGAGCCTAATATATATCTTTTCTTTATAAATTACTCAATCTGTGATATTCTGTTATATTTGCAGAAAATAGAACAACACAAGCTCCCTTTTAGCCATACTGATCTCTTTAGTAAATGGTTGCTCAGATACATTCTCAGATTCCTTTCCTGAAAATACTCTTTCATTCTCTAACATATGGCTAGGCAACAAATTTTCCAAATTTTTACCCTCTGTTTCTCTTTTACTTACAAATTTCACTTTAAGGTCAGTCTTTTGCTTCCATAACTGAGTGTAAGCTGTTAAAATGCCCCTGCCACTTCTTGAGTGCTTTACTGCTTAGAAATCCACCAGATACCCTAGATCATCACTCCTAACTTTGGCTTTCCAGAATCCAGGGTCATGCCCTAGAACTTCTCTGTCTGCAGAACTATGAGCTAAACAAACCTCTTTTCTTTATAAATTATCCAGCCTCAAGTATTTTGTTACAGCAACACACACATAAAAACCAAGACAAATACCATTCACCTTGACTGAGAAGAAAGAAATAAAAGAGACAAAGTTTTTTTTTTGGTATTCACAAACTACTATTAGCTCCATTGTAATCCTGATCCACATATAAGAATAAACCATTTTTTAACTTTAGCATTTTCTTTTTACAACCAGTAGCATTGAGGTATTAGCCTGCATGTAACTCTATATACAAGTTGGTACCATTCTTTTATTTTTCCTTGTTCATCGATCTCTTTTTCCATAATATATACATAGTTAGATTGTATATATATGAGTTTGTGAGAAGGTAGGCTATGTAGTTACATTGCTTTCTCTAGATTCTTCCTCCCTTTCCTCCTTATGGAGAGATAACATAGAATTTCATTTTAATCCTTGAGCTGCATTTCCTTCAAGAGTCTTTTGCCAATGAATCACATTTTTTTCTGTAGTTCAGTCTCAGACTTTTAAAACTTCAGCTATATTCAGCTTTTCTTTCCCAGATGATCATCCAGGGACACCTTTCTCCTAGGATATCATTTTTTCTTTTTCTTTCTTTCTTTCTTTCTTTTTTTTTTTTTTTTTTTTTTTTTTTCGAGACAAGGTCTCACTCTGTTGCTCAGGCTGGAGTGTAGTGGTGTGATCATTGCTCACTCTAGCCTTGATCACCTCCCAGGGGTTAGGTGATCCTCCCACCTCTGCCCCCGTAGTAGCTGGGACCACAGGCACACACCACCATGCCTCACTAATTTTTGTTTTCTTTGTTTGTTTGTTTGTTTTTTGTAAACATGGGCTTTGCCATGTTGCCCAGGCTGGTCTTGACCTCCTGGGCTCAAATGATCCACCTGCCTCAGCCTCCCAAAGTGTTGGGATTACAGGTATGAGCCACTGTGACCATCCCTTTATTTTCATTTCACTAACAAACCCCTCCTTGTTTGTAAGATTTAGGTTCAGAGTGGACTAAATTGTAAGACTTAGGTTCCTCTAGTTATTTTATCTCTTTGAAAGATGACATTGTCAGTGAAGCCAAAAGTAAAACAAGAATTATACTAGCTGAATGAAATCCTTAGTAAATGTCTGAATACTTGAAGCCACATCATTGCTCTTCGTTATTCATTCCCACCAAGTTTTTCCTGTTGTTTCCTGTGAAAGCATATTCTTCATCCTATGCTATAAGCACAAGTTTACTTCTTTTATAACTCATGTTCTGTATTAGTCTGTAAAACATGTGACATTGTGAGACTGTGAGAATTGTTTATGACCTATGTCTTAATGATTATTTCAATTGAAATGATTATTGGAACTGCAATCAAAATATCATTCTTGTTTCTACATGACTTAGACAAGAATTGTTTGCTTGCAGAAAACAGGAACATTCTCAGACTAACTTGAGCTCAAAATGGGGGCATTTAATGCAAGACTATAGACTATGTAACCAAGGAGACTAGCGTAGCTCCGTAAGGAACTCAACTGACATCTGGACAGTTGGGAATTGATTTCATTCTGTCTATTCTTCTGTGCTTCTTGTGGTGTGTCTGCACCATTCTCCAGCTTCTGCAGCCCCACATTTTCTGCTTTGGTGTGCACATGGCAGAAAACAACAATCTTATCTCCAATATACATGACCTTCAGATCAAGTGTCCAAGCCCCAGAACTTAATCTTGGTACCTCTACTTTAAACTTTCTCCCATATCTGATTGCCTTGGCTTGGCCTATGACTTACTTTCTTTGGTGTCACAGCCTACTCTTAGTCCAGTGATTTGGAGCTGGAGAGAAAAGGGTCATTGGATACCAACAGACTGTGGAAAATAGTTTTTATAAGAAGGGTGTGAGGGCAGAGTGGGAATGGTTTGGCATTTCCACATTAGAACTGCCATCCTCTACTGTGTTTATTTTTGTTTTTATTTTACTTTCCCCACAATCACATTAAGTAGTTTCCAGCCAAACACAATCTTATACTTTTTGTAAGATACACTCTCATCTTAGACTTGTTTTTCATTACAATTTTTTTGTGTGAATATACTCAAATTATTTATTTATTTGACACATAATAATTGTACATATTCATGGAGTGCAATGTGATGTTTTGATACATGTATACAGGGTATAATGATCAAATCATGGTAATTAGCATATTCATCACCTTAAACATTTCTTATTTCTTTATTGTGAGAGCATTCAAAGTCCTATCTTCTATTTGAAATATACAATGCATTTTTATTAGCTATAGTCATTCTACTCCACAAATAGAACACCAGAGCTTACTCCTCCTAACTGTAACATTCTTCCCATTGACCAGCCTCTTCCCATCTCCTCCATTCCCCACATTCTCCCCAGTCTCTGGTAACCACTATTCTACTCTCAATTTCTATGAGATCAAGTATTTTAGATTCCACGTATGGGTGAGATTGTGTAGTATGTGTCTTAATGTGCCTAGCTTATTTCACTTGAAAAACTGGACATCAACATGCAAAAGAACGAAATTTGGCCCCTATTTCTTACCGTATACAAAAATCAACTCAAAATAGATTAAAGATTTAAATGTAAGACCCAAAACTACGAAACCACTAGAAGAAAATTCAGGAGAAACACTACATGACATCAGTCTAGGCAAGAATGTTTTTACACTAGACCTCAAAAGCATAAGCAACAAAAGCAAAAATAAACAAATAGGACTACATCAAACCAAAAAGCTTCTTCACAACAAAGGAAACAATCAGTAAAGTAAACAGACAGCCTGCAGAATAGGGGAAAATATTTGTGAATTATATACCTGACAAGGGGTTAATATCTAGAATTTGTAAGGAACTCAGCTCATTAGTAAAAAGCACAATCTGATTTTAAAATGGGCAAAAGACTTGAGTACACATTTCTCAAAAGAAAGCATACAAAGGGCCAACAGGTGCGTGAAAAAATGCTCAACGTCATTGTATTAGACCATTCTCATGCGGCTAGTAAAGACATACCAGAGACTGGGTAATTTATTAAAAAAAAAAAGTTCCATGTGGCTGGGGAGGTCTCAGAATTATGGCAGAAGACAAAGGAAGAGCAAAGTCATGTCTCACATGGCAGTAGGCAAGAGAGCATGTGCAGGGGAACTCCCATTTATGAAACCATCAGATCTCTTGAGACTTATTCACTGTCATGAGAACAGCACAGGAAAGACCCACCCTCATGATTCTCTTACCTCCCACTGGGCCCCTCCCACAACACATGGGAATTATGGGAGCTACAATTCAAGATTTGGGTGGGGACACAGCCAAACCATATCAGTCACTAACCATCAGAAAAATGCAAATCAAAACCGCAATGAGATATCATATTACCCCAGTTAGAATGGCTACTATCAAAAAGGCAAAAGATAATGCATGCTGGTGAGGATGTGGAGAAAGGGAAACTCTCATACACTGTGGGTGGGAATGTAAATCAGTACAGCCATTATGGAAAACAGTATGGAAGTTCCTAAAAAAAATTAAAAATAGATCTACCATATGATTCAGCAATCCCACTACTAGCTATACATCCAGAGAAAATGAAATTAGAATATCAAACAGACATCTGTACTCCCATGTTTATTACAGTAGTATTTGAAAACAGCCAAGATATGGAATCAACCTAAATGCCCATCAATGAAGAATGGTTAAAAAGAAATGTGGTATATATACATAGTGGAATACCATTTAGCTATAAAAAGGGATGAGATGCTGTCATGTGCAACAACATGTATGAGCCTGGAGGACATTGCATTAAGTTAAATAAGTCATTTCAATGTTGGTGAGGGGGTTTGTTTTTGTTTTTGTTTTGAGAGAGGGTCTTGCTCTGTTGCCTAGGCTGGAGTCCAGTGGTGTTACCATAGCTCACTGCAGCCTCAATCACCTGGGCTCAAGGGATCCTCCTACCTCAGCCTCCTGAGTAGCTGAGACTACAGGTGCTCATGACCATGCCTGGTTAATTTCATTCCAGTATCTAAAACCATGATTTAGAACTTAAATTTCATTTATTAATATCTCCCATATTCTCTTTTTCCTAAAGTGAATCAGTAAAATTATCCCCTATTTCCTAACATGTATTAGTTTTCCTCTAATGATACTATTCCCAAAGATACTTCCTCAGTCTCCCAGCAAGTATCAGCATGACTGGGTAGCAGTCCTGGGCATATGCCTGAGAAAGATAACACTATTAGCCCTCCTTGGTTTATTGTGGTTGCCTTTGGGTTCTACAACAAGGAATTACCATCACCAAGATATACCAACACCCCTCCCATGGTAAGTATTTGGTATTCTTGAACTACTAGGACTGTTCAATTTCTTTCCAGCATTTTTTTCTGCCTCAAGGAAGGTGTGGCCACTTCCGATTGCCTCTTCAGCAGGAATCACATCTATAATGTATGTCTCCAGTGGGCCCGCATGTTCTTTTTCTTTGTTACCTTCCTACACCCTTAATTTTATGAATCGAATTTCGATTCTCCTCTCTTCAGATTGTTTTGTTGAGCTTAGGATGAAGCCACTTTTCTAGAGGGTCTGAATGTGCCTTTTAGGGAAGAAGGCTTCTACCCATTATGTATTTTTAGTCCAATAGAATGTCTTCACTTTTGCTTTCTTTTGCCTTTTCATTCATCTCTCTCTTTACCATTGGATCAAGTTTTGGCCCTCTACTTTTAAAGTCAGGATCTTGTACTTTACAATTTTTCTCTTATATTATTGGTATTACTTATACTTTTTTGGCCTCAGATGCTCTCTGAGGCCAGATAATTTTTTTTCAGGCCTCTTTATATCTGCAAGCATGTTAGTTAGCTAGATTACATTCAGTGTAGCTTATGCTTGCTTCTGACAGGAAAACCAAGTTAGCTTTTTCTCTGTTTGTCATTGAACTACTGCCATGAATTTTGATTGGTATAGAGATAACAAGATTGATAGCCTCAGAGGTGAGATGGACCTCTATGATACTAGGCAAGTTACTAAAACTCTGTAGGCCTCAGTTTCCTTGTTAGTAAAATGGGGATAATAACAGTTCCTACTACATAGAATTGTTATGAAAATTAAATAAGAATGTAATTAATTCTGAATTAATATGGGTTGAATATTTATTACATAGTAAGTGTTCAGTAAGTGCTAGCTTTAATTATTGTGATTACTTTTTCTAGGTTGTAAGCTTCTTGAAATTGTGAACAATGCATATGTCAAATGTTATTAAGCAACTAGTACTTAACACAAGTTTATTATTATCCATTTATGTAATAGTTACATTTAGTGATAAGAATGCCAGAAAAAGAAACACATTGAAATTAAGATTATTGCATTTGGCTGGGTGCAGTGGCTCATTCCTGTAATCCCAGCACTTTGGGAGGCCAACATGGGAGGACTGCTTGAGCCTGGGAGTTCAAGACCAGCCTGGGCAACAAAGCAAGACCTCATCTATATTATTAAAAAAAAAGAAAGCCTATTGCATTTGATTTGGGTTTCATTATGTTACACTTCTTTACTTCCTTCAAGTGGATGAGTTGCACTTGTGCAGTTTTTTCTGTCCTAATGTGATTTTAACATTTTTCTTGAAAAATATTACTCATTTCTGAAAGTTCTTTTGTCTTCTTTTTTTTTTTTTTGCTGGAATTCAAACTCAAATTCCACCAGTATTTTTAAGTGTCATCTATGTGTCCGGCTCTGTGCTAGGTGCTTGAATATACCTAGCTATTATTTCCCTTTCATAGATGAAAAAAAAAAACAAGGTTCAGAGAATCCAAGTGAATCACTCAAGATCATACAATTAGTAAGTAGCAGCTGAAAGAATGACAAATAAACCTTAACCATAAACCAGTGAGAAAGAACTTCAGGAGCAATATGACCAAATAGCATGCAAGAATATGCAGGAAGAGCTGTTTGTTTTTCTTCAAAAAAAGGGTGGGGAAGAGATCAGGGAAGTCTTTGTGAAGGAGATGAAATTTAATCTACTAGGTGGCCAGTCAATCTATAAATAATTGGAGTTGACTAATGTGGAATAATATTGTTCCTTTTATTTCCTCTGTTCTCCGTTATGTATAATAGTTTATGTTTATGGTATATAAGTGCAAAGTAAATAAATTACTATTAAATAAAAGATTAAATGGTAAACATGAGAAAAAATTGTTCTATTTTGTGATATGCAGGTTATGAGTATATAAACAGGCTTTTAAAATACAAAGAAGGAGTAATGGAGGAAGACCCATTGTCAAGGTTTTCAATGACAGTGCATGCGTCCTGTCACCAAGTTTAGTTACAGCTTTCATAATATAATACTAATCCTTGGAATGCTTGGTAAATATGCCAATTCTGGGTGCAAATGAATCCTCCACTTCTGAAGGCTTGATGTGGACTCCGATTTAGGTCTCCAATACATGTCCAGTGATTTTTCATGCCCTTTTGGGAAATACACCACTTGGCATGATCCTGATAAGAACTGAAATAAGAGTGTCGTGATAACTTAATTGCTTTGATATTGTAAACATGGTAAGGAAAGGAGCAGTTTGAAGGAAGCTCTTGTCTTTTTCGCTGCCAGGTTTCTGTTAACAAGTGTGTCTTCAGCCGTTGAGCCATCCAGGCTGCAAAGATGTCTAGGGTTTAGGAGGAGAAAGATAGTGAGGTTGGTATTTACACTTAGATTAGTCCCTGAAAATATATTCTAGAATGGAGATCATCATTCACTCCTGATATGTGGATGTCACAAGGACAATAATGACAACGTAATTGAGATAGTGGATGAGAAAACATTTTGTAAATACTGAAGTGATGTGCAAATGAAAGTTATTATCATCATTACTACGATGATGCTGGTGTTTGCAAACATCTTCTGTTCTATAAAACAAATGAATCAATATAGGTCTTTGTCCTGGAAAGACCTTCGGAAAAAATTAGGCTAGAGAAGGAATCAGGGCCAGTTTCTAGGGATCTTTGTGAATCATGCCAAAATGTTTGGATTTTCCTGAAATCAATGGAGAGTTTTTAAAGAAATGTTAGTAAAGAATTAATAGAAACTGGTTTATGATCATAAGTATCAGTTGAGAGGCAATGGGCAGGATGAATTGGGAAGGACAGGTTAGAAACAAGAAAGGAAAAATATAAAGTTGTCACAATAACTGTGTCAATAAACAGATGTGACCCATGGCAGTGGCAGAGAGTTTGGAGAAGATACAATAAATGTGAGAGTTATTAAGGATCTGGAACTGACTGAATTTAATGGTTTGATAGAGGAGTGAGAAAAAAGAGATAGAGAATGACTATGTAGAAAAAGAAGAGATGGAGAGTGACTATGTAGACTAAAAGAAGAGATGGTTGACTATGTAGAATACAAGAAGAGTAGGTTTGTGGGGGATGATGATGAGGTGAGTTTGAAATGTTGAACTTCATGTGGCTGTACCACCTTCAAGTAGAAATGTCTGGCTGCCAAAATGTCTGTCAGTTTGCTTATTCATCTAATAGAGATAGGGAGAGGAGCCTCTGCTGCTACAGGAATACCAATCTGTGATTAACATGTCATGAGTTATGGGTTGGCCTGCAATGTATTGAATGTATTCCTTACATTCTTACTATTATTCACTTGCCCCATTACCTGTGGTGCCTGCAGAAAAGGCAGAATTCTAGGCCTTATTGCAAACCTGCTACATCAGATTCTTTTAACTTACTGTTAAATACATCAGTCAGTATAGAGGTCTGGGGTAGAGATCTAGACTTAAGAATCATTGGAGGGCTTGCTGGAACTGCCCAGCATGGGTATGTAGAATGAGATAAGGAAGGATGGGGGCCACATGACAACTCAGTCACCTAAAGAGTGTCAGAGGAAGACCTGGCAGAAGAAACTTAGAAGTGGGAGGGAGACTGGGAGTTGTGTATTCCCTAAAACCAGTGAAGGTGAGAGTTTCAAAAAGGAAAGAATTTCAACAGTGCCACAGTCTGCAAAGAGTATCTCTGTCCTTTCAAGTTTGAGATCTCTAGTGCCTAACACAGGGCTTGGCTAGTAGTAGGCATTCAATAAATTTTATTCAGTGTATGAAGGAAGGAAGCAAATAAGCAAGGAAAACGGTGAGGTTATCTAAGATAGCCATTGGTGCCTAGAGAGAGGTTCAAGTGTCTACGGACAGAAGTAAGACTGCAGTTAAGGAACACTGAGCAAGTGAAGGCCCTGATGAGTTTTTTAAAAAATAAATCTGAAAGAGAAGGAAAAATAGAGCTATAGATGCTTTAGAGTTGAGGGAGGGTTTTTATGTTTGCATGTTATGAGGAAGGAGTCTGGGTAGTGGGAAAGCTGAAATGGAACAGGGAGAACAGATCTGGTATGCTGAGGCTGGGATAGGTTTCAGAGCACAGGGGGTGCATCACGTCTTTGGGGGTGGGGGAAAACCTTGCAAAAAGGAAGAACAGATAAGATTGTTGGAGAGGTGGGGGTGCCATATTGAAGTGGTCTCTCCCTAGTGATCTTTGTTCTATTTATGAAGGAGAAAAGGAAGCTATAAGTGAGGGGGCAGAGTAGTGTAAAGGGTTTGAGAGTAAGGAAGGCTTAAAATAACTGCTCAGGGAATGGAAGAAATGGAGATAGCTATGGCCTCATGCCAAGCAGAGGCTGGAGACTGTGAGTTTTCACTGGCCCTCGGTTGGATGGTTGTGAGATACTTTTGTAGTTGACTCAGCAACCTGGCTATTCAAGTATAACAGGCTAATATTGAAACGCATCCTTGACTTTCCTTATTCCTTTTCTATTTGCTTCCTTTTTTCATCTATCTTTCCTTGAATACTCAGAATATTTCTCTAAGGTATCCCTAATGAGTTCAACAGCAGAGTTATATAGCATGTTGTTTGATGATGGTCTTTCATACCGTCAAGAAAAGAATCAGACTTTGCAAAATGGAGGAATTTTTGTCCCTGGGCTGACTGAAGTGTGGTGAGGAGCCTGCCAGGAATCTCTGATGTGCTGGCCCTGGTACACAGCTGGGGCATGTGAATGAGCTCCTGGTGAAAGGTGGCCGGAATGAAACAGCTGTAGACATTTGGGTTGCAGACCAAGAGCTGAGAATCTGAATCAAGAAACAATTTTAAAAAGTTGAGAATTAAGACACAAATGGAAATGCCTGCTGATATTATAGATCTTGTTGTGGATTAAAAAACAAAACAACGCAAAAACAAAGGCATTTCTTTCTTTAAACCAGTAGCCTTCAAATAACTTTTGATTAAAATAACTGACACCCATTAAGGACTTCCTAGTTTCCAGACATGGTTCTACAAGTTTTACGTGGGTCTACTCATTTAATCCTCACAGCAACCATATTATCAAGTAAATTCTGTTGTTACCATTATCTTTATTTTGTAGATGAATTAACTGAAAATTTACATCATATACCTAAAATTATAAAGTTTTTAATTGATAAAATTGATATTCAAACCCAGGTAATCTGGCCTTGTAGACCATATTTTTTTCTTCTAAATGTACATATACATATACATATACAAAAGTTGAGAACTCCGTGTACCAATCCAACAGCTTCAAGAATAATCAGCTCCCCACTGTGTGTGCCTAATCTCTGTGATATTCAGCTCTCTAATCATTACATGATTATAATTAGTGAGACTAGAGCTTGACTTGGGTGAGGAGCTCAGTGATCCTTACTGTAAGATGGAAATTTGATGAAAAACATTTTCTAAACCTCCTGTATCTATAGGCAAGTTGCTTCTCACTGCTATTTAGCTACTAACCTGTTCCTGCTTCTCCTTTCCCACCACAGTTTGCCAAATCTAAGTATTTTTGGCTGAGCTTGAAATCTTATAGGAAGATTATCTGGCTCAGAGGTGTCATGTTGGTAGCCTGCAAGGAAGATACGGCCTGGAAAACGTAAAAAAATAAGATTGAGCTCCTATTTAGAAATCAGTTTTCTTCTCTCTCTCTCTCTCTGTCTCTCTCTCTCTCTCTCTCTCTCACACACACACACACACACACCCTAGGTTTCTGGTACTTCATGAGAAATATGGAGATCTGTAATCATTGGACTTGTATTCTTGTAGAGCCACAGCACGATGGAGCTGAGGCTTTGAGGGAAGCTAGGCGAGAGTTAACACCCCAGTTTGTCACAGTCTCCACTTCTCACATAACATCTGTCTGTTTCACTTGTATATGTTATCTACCAGGCACCTGAATCCCTTTGAAACTACTGCCCTGATCAAGTTCAACAACTGCAGTGGTAGATTACGAGCCAAAGTCCAGTAAGTGAGCCTGCCCAAGACCTCACCATGGCAAAGCCAGCATTAGAATCTAGGTATCAGAGGGTCTATGAATAGATTAACAAATGAAGTGACACATTTATGAATATATTTCCAAATGCTTTCACCAACATCGTTATCTCTTTTTTTTCTCACATACTCTAGTTTTACCTATTGCCTTATACTGGTTGTACTTGAGAGTTATGCAGATGCCACTTTGTCCATTTCGTCTCCCTGTGGGTGGATAATCATAGCCTTCTTCCGGGATTGGAGGAAACTGAGGAATAGAATGAATCAGCCAGAACCCTTGGACTCTGTTCCACAGCAGTAAACCTACCAAAGATACATTTAACAAAGATAAATCAGAAAAACAAAGCTTCATTTAAAATAGGGTTCAAAGTGGCAAGATTTAAGTCCAGTTATACTTCAGGCTAGTGTTTTATTACGCTAATAATCACAAGGATCATGCTTATTTTTCAAAGATTTCAAATACAATTCTGGCACATATCACATTGCCTGATTACTGATAAAAAGCCACCACAAAAAGGGAACCAAGGTAGCCATCCTGTGAAAAGTTAAGAGGAAATTCATGTTGAAATCACAAGGAAAATTTGTTTTGTCAGAATACAAATTTGCTAAATTGGAATTTGACCTTGTTAAACTATACAGTCACCTAGCAAGATTTAGATAGTGTCTTTACTGCTAAGCAGCTAGGCTGTTTTCAAAAGCCAACTAAAAAACAGAGTTGAAAGAGAAAATATCAAATGAAGAAATGTACTTACAATAATTTGTTATAAGAAACTGCTGCCTGTTTATTGGCAGAAGAGTCACCATTTCTACAAGCCCAATAAAAGAAGCAAAGAGAGAGAAAAAAAGGAAGCTATGCTAAAGCATTCCTAGTTAATAACATTTTTAAAAATCTCTAGAGCAAAATAAATAACACGAAGGCCAATAAGGAATAAAATAGAAAGACTTTTATAATTTTGTGACATGGCAAAAAGAACTCTGTAAAACAGATGTCTATGACTATTTCTGTGTTTATAAATTTATCAGGATAGGTTTGGTATGATAGCTAGACTTTCCAGTTTGCATATGACTATGCAAACATGAGATTCACTCATGTTTGTCTAATTGTTAGAGTAAAAAGCAAATGCCTTCTAGTTATTTTTTTTCAAAGAGCATATTTTAAGAAAGCATACTGTTGTTCTTTGGGTGGAAACAGAATCAATACCTGTGTCAAGGTGGAAAATATTGAAAGTTCTGTCATGTAACAGAACTGGATGACCTTCAAGAGTTCTCCTCTGCGCAGAAAAGTGTGCCAATTTGCTGGAATCCTATCCTCCTGGTACGAATGCCATAGGATATTAGGACATCTGTTGGCCAAGAGAACCTTTCCACTTGATCTTGCTCCCTACTCCCTTTACAGCCATTTCCTCAAACTCTTGTGGCAGCTAGCAGGGTAGAGTAGAAATAGCGTGGGAGATTGCTGAAGGAGAAGTTGAAGAATGTAGCATGTTGTGAAAATTGTTGGGTTCCCTGTAAGTAGGGCATTCAGGAGAGCAACTTTGCTAAATAAAAATTTTCAATGTTCGTAACCTTCGTCAGCCATTACAAACTATATTCTAAATCAGAGGCTGCAAACTAGCATCCCCTGAGCCAAATCCAGCCTATGAATACATTTTATGAGGCTTGCAGAATGTTTTTTAAACTTTGAATTTAGTGCCAAGATTTAAAAACTGGGGAGATTTTCCACAAATGTTAATTTACAACATCTTCTGGAAAATTGTGTCCCTATCAGGCAAGTTGAGTAGTAACTGCCTCCCTTCACTTGCTGACATCATATGCCTGCTCCCTGAAGGCATTTGAATTTGGAACCTTCAGAATACTTGTTGCCATGGGAAGTTATTTATGACATATTAAATTGGAAAAAGGTTGAAAAATAGTCATTACAGTAGTTTTGTAAAAATGTTTTGAAATATGCATTTTAGAAAAAGTGGAAAGGATTAAATATGGTTTATCTAATTGGTATTAGGATTATAGATTTTTTGTTTACCTGTATTTTGAATTTTTCTGTAGTGTACAAACACATATGCAGAGTTTATAAGTAGAAAAATTATAAAAGTATAATCAAAATTACTATATATAGTAATATAAATAACATGATAAAAATTAATATAAAACTATTTAAAACAGTTTTTCAAAAATGTTTATTTACAAGGGTACTATATAATAAGAAGAGTTCAGTTTACTTTATATAAATTATACCTCAATAACTCTGACTAAAATGTGTTTGTACGTATATGCTATATGCACATACACATATATACATATGTGTATGTGCATATATATATATATAAAATTGCTGGTATTTGTGTGTCCTCAGTATCAGTACCCGGATTCCTGCTGCAAAGCATGTATTTTAAAATATACTAAGAAATAAAATGGGATTTCTAAAAATGAGATTGCCAAGTCAAATCATACATTTATGTTATAGCCTGTGTATAGAAATCATACATTTCAATAAGTCAAACTATTAAGAAGAAAAGCTATCTATTTAGTATGGAATATAAGAATATTCAAGATGAAATGTTTAAGAAAATGTTTATTTCCAATAGGAAAGAGAAACTAAGAATCATTGTCATACCTTTGGTGTGTCCATACTTCCTGCTGTAATTCACAGATTTAGGGACTCCATCATTGTATATTAGATAGGCTGTGTTGTTACTCTGCAGGAATATATTAGGGTTATAATGGCGTAAATCTTCCACTTACAAACTCTCACAACGTTTCTACCAGCTACCCAGCCTGCAATACATTGCTTTCATTAATACACATGAGAAGTTATCTATTCCCCTAATAGGCAGCTTCCCCGTCAGTATGAAGCCTGTGACATGTAAGACAGGGGAAAGGAAGTTCATTTTTAACTATGCATGATTTTTACTCATGTGACAGGAGCCCTATGCATTGTGATCTGTGTGTGAGGGCAATGTTCCTATTTCTCTTGGTTGTTTTGGAACCAAGTTTCTGATTAAGCAACCAGTGTATAATAAAGGAGTACTGAATTATTTGTTCAGGAAATGAAGTAGGAACAACCAACCAAGGATTGCATCTGAGGTTTTTTCCATTGATATCATAGGCACAGTGCAGAACCGGCTGTCAGGATCTGATTTCCTCTGCCCACTTTGTGCTTCACTTCACTGCTGGGTAGTAGCTTTGTGTTTAATCAGGATTCCTCATTATCTGCTCTCCCTTCCTCCCATTATGGGAGGATTTTTTTGCAATCCATTTTTCAGTGTCACTTCACCTTTCCAACTTGATATTTCCGTGCTTTAAAAAAGTGGTGAAATTTACTGTGTGATATTGGATTTCCTCTGGTAAGGCAAAATATGAGTCAATTTTCAAACAGCCAAATCTTAGAGCCAAAATAATAAAGCTATTATTTCAATAGTCTCTATTTGTCATGTTTTAGAAGCTTGCTAATATTTGTTCTGGATGGTTCCATTTAATTTGTGTGATGATACAATGGCTTTTATTGAAGCCAACAATGTCGATATTAAAAAAATCTCAGTGACATAATTAAAAGCAGGAAAGGATAACCTAGCTCCTTTAAAAAGGCCCTTGCTTTTTTCTTTGAAAATAAAGTCAATAAAGAAGTCTCTCATAGTTGCTTAATTATTGATGTAATACAAAAGAATTTTAAATGCGCAATGTAGTCTGTTGTAGCATTCTTGTCTATTGTATTTAGGAATACCCTGAAAAGTAGCCTGTTTTCTTACCTTCATTTATCCTAATTGATCATAGCTACTGCATGGCATTCATATCATCCTCTGGAGAACCCTGAAGAGTTAGTTACTCTATGAGCCTGCACTGAATGTGATAATGAGGACATTTGTGTGCCTTTGGGGTACAACATGGAGGGATTCTGGGTGATCCAGTGAGGAATTTATTCTTTATGATAAATGAAGTCTATTATTCTAACTGCATGTAACAGCCAGCTGAGGTTAAGTGGGTTGTAGCCTTAGTGAGAAGAGAGGCTATTGATAAAGGGAAAAGATCTTGAACTTAAGAACAGGTGGATGTAGGCGTGTGCCTTTGAACAGCTTTATTCCTTTAGCACGTTTCGTATTGTTTTGACTATTGAGTGTAGAACCAGATGGGTACAGTCTCTGCCCCTTGTCTAGCAGAAAATATAGAGAGACAAGTATAGGCAATATAGTTTGATAAATGTTTATGAAGGTGCATGGAAGATTCTTATTTGTAAAGGCAAGAGAAGGGAAACAATTCCAAATATGACCCAAGTATTGGACTTGGTCACCTTGACATTTGAAATTTAAAACCAGTTTGTCTAATCTTGCATTTCACTCTCTGTGAGAAGTTCAATTCCAGTTAGGGGGTGGAGGAGTAATATTCTCACAGTCACTTGTGGCACATGATTCTAGCTTCCAAAGAACACTGAGTCTCACTTGGATATCACCCACTGCTGTTGCTCTCTTCTTTTGGCTCTATGCCAATCAGGCACAGAAATCGCTCCCTTTACTGCCATTTCTCCCCAAGAACCAATCACTCAAGACATTGCATGTGAGCAGGTTTTACTAAAGATAAGAAATATTGAATGGTTTAACATCACCATGAGGCTTTACCCCAGTCTCTCTCCATGTTTCTTGTGCTTTTTAACTCATGGTTTCTTTCCATCCCTTTTTTGTTTAGCAGAGCAGTTTAACCGTATCTCCCTGCTAGGGTGTGGGGCTACCTTTGCTCCTCCAAAGATCATTATTGTATTCAGCCAAGCAAAGAGCTATCTACTCCGACTAAGGCAAATGACAGAGGCTTTACAATGTCACTCTTTCCTTCTTCTTCCCCTAGGAGTCTCAGTAATGGGGAAGGGAACAGTGCAGATACTAGTCTATTTGATCATTTGCTGCTCTAAAATATACACAAATCTATTATAAAAAGTGAAAATTCATCAAAATTTATATACACAAACACAGACCAAACATGGTGCCATTCACAGTCAAGAAATGTAAACAAACATATTTATTAAGTCATAACTGCATTAACTGTAGTAATATTGCACTAATGTAATAATTTGATAGCCACCTCCTGTCACCATAGAAGTGAGCTCAAGTCTTGTGAATATCTGCTGATAATGCCACATGACACTAACAACCTTCACGTGAGCAGTTCTTCTCTCCAGTAAATTGCATACTGTAGTCAAAATTGATCTCTCACAGCTCTTGTGTATTTTTCATCATGTTTGGGACAATGTCAGAAACCTTGAATAAAACCATAGGACTGATACTTAGTGCCACTAACTGATGCTGGAAATGCTTCTAAAAAGCAGACACAAGTCATGACATTACAAGAAGATGTTGAATTGCTTGATATGTACTGCGGATTGAGGTCTGCAGCTTCAGCTGCCTGCCATTTCAAGATAAGTGAATCCAGCATAAGGGCCATTGTGAAAAAAGAAAAGGAAATTCATGAAGCCCTCACTGCAGCTATGCCAGCAGGCATGAAAACCTTGCATATTTTACAAAATACTTTTATATCTCATATTTAAAATTAAAATGCAGCTTTTATATGGGTGCAGGATTGCTCTAAGAAAGGAATACCATAGACTCTAATATGATTTGAGAAAAAGCGAAGTCACTATATGACAAAGCAAAAGAAAAGTAGAGAATCCAAAGCTAGAGAGTTTAATAACAGCAAAGGATGGTTTGATAATTTTAGAAAGAGATTTGGCCTAAAAAAATATTAAGATAACAGGAGAAGCAGCTTCTGCCGACCAAGAGGCAGCAGATGAGTTCCCAGATGCCATCAAGAAAATCATTGAGGAGAAAGGATGTCTTCCTAGAGGTTTTTAATGCAGACAAAAATTCCTTATTCTGAAAAAAAGTGCCACAAAGGACATTTATTAGTAAGAAAGAGAAGCAAGCATCAGGATTTAAGGCAGGAAGGGATAGGCTAACTCTACTGCTTTGTGCAAATGCAGTTGGGTTGACGATCAGGACTGCACCTGTCTATAAAGCTGCTAACTCTTGAGCCTTGAAGGAAAAAGATAAATACCACCTGCCAGTTGTACAATAAGAAGGCCTGGACAACAAGAACCCTTTTTCTTAATTGGTTCCACTGATGCTTTGTCTCTAAAGTCAGAAGATACCTTGCCTGTAAGAAACTGCCTTTTAAAGTTGTTCTGGTATTGGATAGTGCCACGGGCCACTAAAAATCCCATGAGTTCAACACCAAAGGTGTCACAGTTGTCTACTTACCCCAAACATGATGCCTTTGATTCAGCCTCTCAATCAGGTTCATAAGAACCTTTAAGGCTCATTACATATGATGCTCTCTGGGAAGGATTGTCAGTGCTATGGAATACATGATAGAACACATGAAAGGATTACACCATTGAAAATGCCATTGCTGTTACGGAAAAAGCCATGAAAGCCATCAAGCCCAAAACAATACATTCCTGCTGGAAAAAAACTGTGTCCAGATGTTGTGCATGACTTCATAGGATTTATGATAGAGTCAATTAAGAAAGTCATGAAAGAGATTGTGGATATGGCAAGAAAGGTTAGGGGTAATAGGTTTCAAGATATGATTCTTGGAGAAATTCATAAGTGAATAGATACCACACTAGAGAAATTAACATAACATGACTCAATGGAACCAGAGCCAGATGATGAGGAAGAAGCTATAGAAGAGGTGGTGCAAGAACACAAATCAACATTAGACAATCGGTAAAAGTATTCTGATCATTCAGGACTGCTTTTAGGCCGGGTGCAGTGGCTCTTGTCTGTAATCCCAGCACTTTGGGAGCCCAAAGTGAGTGGATTGCTTGAGTCCAGGAGTTCAACACCAGCCTGGGTAACATGGCAAAACCCTGTCTCTACCAACAAAAAAAATAAAAAACCAGGCATGGTGGTGCATGCCTGTAGCCCCGGCTACTCCAGAGGCTGAGGTGTCACCTGAGGATCAACCTGAGCCTGGAAGGTCAAGGCAACAGATAGCTCTGATGGTGTCACTGCTCTCCAGCCTGGGTGTCAAGTGAGACCCAGGCTCAAAAGAAAAAAATTAAAAGACTGTTTTGAACTTCTTTTGCAACATGAACCCTTCTGTGATAACGGGCACTGAAACTAAAGCAAATGGTGAAAAAAGGCTTACTGCTGTATATAAACATTTTTTAGAGAAATTAAAAACACATAGACAAAAGTCATGTATTTTCATATGAAAGTTACACTGAGTGTGTCTGCCTTTCTTGCTTCCCCCTCTACCATCCCCACCTTTTCCGTCTCTGCCACCCCGAGACAGCAAGACCAGCTCCTCCCCTTCTTCCTTCTCCTCAGCCAACTTAACAGGAAGATGACAAGGGTGAAGACGTTTATGATGATCCATTTCCCTTAGCAAAGAGTAAATATATTCTCTCTTCCTTAATGATTTTCTTTATAACATTTTCCTTTCTATAGCTTACTTCATTGTAAGAATACAGTATATAAGATATATAACATACAAAATATATGTTAATCAACTATTGATGTTATCAGTAAGGCATCCAGTCAAACAGTAAGCTATTCGTAGATAAATTTTCAGGAAGTCAAAACTTACATATAAATTTTTGACTGCATGAGGGCCAGTCCCCCAATCCCAGCATAGTTCAAAGGTCACATTTGTTTATTCAAAGCAGGATTGTTGAGACAAATAATTTTAAAAAGCATCTAGAAAACTGCTTGGCACATCACATGTTCTCAAACAGCCTACAGATAAGTTTTAACTTTGTAACTTGGCTCTGAAGGCTGGTCTTAATGGCAGGTAAATAGCATGAATATTACCACACACAATGACAGTTCCCTGTGCATTTTGAGTAAATACTCAGGTACACATGTGCAGTAATGCTAGAGGCTAAAACAGTGTTATTGTGGGCGTTAAATTACTTGACATATGTAAAGGCTCAGCATATAGTCCAGCATATTATAGAAACAGAGTCATGTTATATATTTACTTCTCTATAAGTTATTGTTAGGAAATGCATACATTAGTATAATTAGATGTTAATCATGCCTTGATTTTACTTGTCACCCCTGGTTGGAAAGCAGTGTCTTGAAACTAAGCAACAGATGGTGCCTGGAATATTGGGAGCATGCCCACATAAAGCCAGCAGGCCTACTTACCTGTGTCTCTTTGACTGGTTAGCCCACTGCCTGATAAAGTCCAGATATAGCAGGGATAATCCAGGCAAGTTAGTTCTATGGCCTTGAACTAGAGTCCTAGTTTTCAACATATCATTTTGAAAACGATGAATTAAAAGGAAGATCAAGTAAAACCCTTTACTGAGCTCACCACCACTGATCAACACCATGACATAACCCATAACTCATGACATGTTAATCACAGATCGGTATTCCTGTAGCAGCAGAGGCTCCTCTCCCTATCTCTATTAGATGAATAAGCAAACTGACAGACATTTTGGCAGCCAGAAGACTTCAATATACAATTAGTTCATACCTTGCCCAGTGATACCACTGGACATGGTGCCAAGTGAATTTGGCATTGCTGTAGACTATAATGACATGTTTCCTAAGGTCTTAGATTGGCTCAGATAATTGAATCTTGAGCTGGTTCTGAGCTAGCTTACTTCAAGGTGCTAGGATTGGAAGTTGGATGGGTGAACAGAAAAACTCTGTTGAAGGCTTTGGATTCAGCTCTATGCATTTTATATTATTCAAGTGAACAATTAACTACATAACATACCTTGGAGGCATATGCTTCATATAGCTGTTGTAATGTCCTTCCCAAAGCACTCTTGGTGGTATTCATTAGTTGCTTACTCTTCCTCCAGCTTCTAGTTGTAGAGTCTAGGTACAGGTACTCTAACCCAGTCTCTTCACTTTCCTTGTTTTGTCTTTTAGGTAACTTACAAAAGGTAAACCTAACAGGCAAAATAATTACGAATTACTAACATTTATTGACTGGTTTCCTGTGGCAGTAGCTGTGTTACACACTTTAATGTATCTCTCACATTTCATGGAAGGCCTCTAAGGAAAGGGATTTGCTTAAGTTCTCTGCCTCTTTCTTCACCCTTATCTTAGCTCCTCTCCAGAGAAGAAAAAAATCTGATTGGGTATGTTCTAAGACCTTGGTTATCCTGGTGGGTGGAGTCCCCGAACTGGAAGTCCGTATACATTGCGAGTGGCTTTCTCTGTTGCTTCCATGGTCCATATGGCTACACTATGAAAGCAGGCCAAGACTCAGACCATGCAGTTGGCTGACTGAGTATGAGATTTGGGTTTGGGCTTCAGAATAGGTAGAAGGTAGTTTGAGCCTCTGTTCTAAGCTGCATTCTTAGCTCAGTTTATCGGAATACTCTGTCTTGGTGATTCAGGGCCAAAACCAAGTAATTAAGTAGGCCCTTTCCTTCCTTTACTATTTGTTTATCTCCCTTGGCTATCTCACAGGGAGGAGAGGTAGCTCTGCCAAGATAGCATTAAGGCATTATTGGATTACCTAGCTCAGGATTTCTCAATGTGCTGTATTCACATTTTCATCCAGATCATTCACTGTTGTGGGAGCTGTCCTGTGCATTGTAGGATCCCTGCCCTCTACCTATTAGATGCCAGATTCACTGCCAAGTTGTGACAATCAAAGTTACCTCCAGACATTATCAAAAGTCCTCTGAGGGCAAAATTACCCTCGGTTGAGAACCATCCATCTAGCCAAATGCTTTCTAATAGCATGAACCCCACCATTAACTCCTAAACACTCATAGTGCACCAACCATTAGAATATATACACTATTACCATACCACAGTGTCACAAGCCCATAAAAGCTGTACACTCTTCACTTGGTCCCCTTTGGTCTTATACTTTACTTAAGTGAACTGTTTCCTGCCCTGCTATGCTTTCTTACTCACGGGGTCAGGTCCTCACATGTGGCAAGAAACATGAAACCATTCTTTGGTGCTGACTTGATGGTCTCTTTCCTTGCCTTTCTCAGTAGATTTTAGCAGCTTGGCAACAAGTGCTTATATTCTCTCTAACAGACATTGCTAAGCGATATGTCCATTCACTTGTGGCAAAAATGATTTACCATATCAATCACAATTTGGTGGCCCACCAGTGAAGGGTTTGTGAACTATCAGTGGGCCATGGCACACCAGTTGAGAGCTAGTACTTTTAAACATTTTTCCAGGGTGACCGTCTCTAATTATGTACTCAAGAGTCATGAATCTGCTTCTAGCCCAGACCTCTCTGCTGAGGTCCAGAGAAACCCAAACACAAAGATGTCCCAGGAACCTCCAACTCTATATTTCTGAAACCAAGTTTATAATATTTTGCACCAAATCTGCTCATCCCACACTATTAGGGAACATATATCCATGCAGTCCAAGAAGCAGAAACCTAAAGTTATTTCTTAACATCTCCCCTTCTCCGACCTGCTGCAGCCCATCTACCAAGTCTTCTCAGCATGTCCTTCTTTCTAGTTCCACAACCACTTCTATAACTGAGGTGCACACCTCTTCTCACCTATAATTCTGTGAAAGTGCTCCTGAGCTCTGTGATTCTAGGCTACTCCCCATCCAGCCAGTCCTCACAATACTGCCAGTGGGCTTCCTAAAGTGCAAATCTGACCATGCACACCCCTACTTGAAGTCTTTCAGTAGCTCCCTTTCAACGTCAAGTTCAAACCTTGTAGCTCGGCACACAGACCCCCTGGCCCTCCCCACCTCTCTAACCTCAACTCCAGTCATCTTCCTGTGTTCTCCTAAAGTTCCAGAAATACCAAACTAGTAGCAACTCCCAACTTTCCATGTTGCTTCTTGCCTCTTTACCTTCTCATTGCTCCTTCATTGGTCTGAGACACCCTTGCATATCCATTCTTCTTCTAGCTACTTCATAATTGTTCTTAAAACTTAGCTCAAAAGCTACGTCCTCAGAGAAGCTTTCTAGGCTCTCTGCTCCCCAGTATTCCACCTATGCCCTTACCACATAACTGTGAGGTCCTCAAGGGTGGGAACCATGTTTTGTTCATATTTTTATTTTTGAAACCACACAGAGCTTAGTTGAGCTCAGTAACTGCTGGAAGACGGACTGCTTGCCTTGAGTGTATCAGTGTTCTCTAGCCTGAAGTTTACACAAAAAGCTTGACACCAACCGTAATGGCAAACTGAAATATCCCAATTAAAGAGTGAAAAAGTGATTAAAGCTTTAGGAATACCCATGACTATAATGCAACACAGTATTTAATGTCTTTGACACTGTTCAGCAGGCCAGTGACCTACCTCCCACTCACGGCAACAGCTGCCTGTGCTGCCAAACAAAATGAGGTTAGGCAAACAGTGCTGTGTGTGACCAGGTGCCCTTCTCCTTCTCATGAGGAGAAGTGCATGCTCCATTTTCAGAAAAAGTAATCTGCCTTCTCTACTCTGTCAGTCTTTAAGATTGGATGTGCTCTGTTAGGAAAAGCCATGATGTAATTAAAAGAAACTGCCAGCTGACAGAAGCCGTCAGCTCAATCCCATTTCTGTGGCTACCAGCCTTGCCCAGCTGAGAACAGTGAATCAGGCCCAAGAGAGGCTTCTCAGCTCTTTCTCAGGGGGAAACTCCCTCACTCAGAAGCTTACCCCTGCCTGGGAGTTTGGCCCATTTGCACACTTTAACTTCCTTTATTTGTAAAGGGAAGAAAGAGAATGGATGTTCCCCTTAGGAACTTCACAGTGAGCCAGGCTGACTCCCATACTGAGGCTGTTTGCATGCAGCAATCCTTTCATTTCATTTACCTACCAGTCCACAGCTTCCCCTTCTTCATTTCTGCATGAAATTGTTGCTGTCCCCAGCATCCCAAAGAGGCCAAGGAAGAGCAAAGCAAAAGATGTTCTTAGAAGTCTTGCCATCATTTTCTGTTTCATTTATTTCATGCCACAGCAGGACACTTTCTCCATAGATTGTGGAATCTGAGTTTCAAGGTGCTCTCAGGCTATGCTGGCTCTGACGTTTGATTCCATTTACCTGTTCTGTTCGCTCTTCGGGGCATTTTCAGAATGGGATGGATCCCATGTAATTGTGCGATTCTGTCACAACATGCCAGCGTGACTCCGGATGCCTTTGTGCTGAATTGTTAACTGGTTTGCAAAGTCATCAGAAAGTTCTGCAGAAAAAAAGGGAAATATAGTTAACTCTTTGGAGTGAACATTGTGTTGTATAAAATTCAGTAGGCAGGGGAACTTCATTTTAATAAATAGATGTTAAATATATTTCATGTCTTCCCCTCCTGATTGACTCAATGAATGAGAGCAAATGCAGGCGGTTCATACGTTAAACAGAAATGATAAAACCTTATGTCTTAGTAATAATTAGGATCTGACATTTACAATAAATTTCTCTCTTAAGGAACCAGTTGCTAAGCAGTACTTCAGAGGGTTTCTACAAAGTACCAGTAAATTTAACTGTATTTTACCAAAGATGTTTACATATTCTTTCCACCTCCCTGGTTTTAGCCACTCAGCGTGCTTTGCTTTAAGAGGCCTTGGTGTCCGCTTAGCTGCTGTGCAATAGGTAAACATATTGATCACCCACTCTTCAGGTTAATAAAAAGTGTTACAAACATCTATTTTGCCCAAACTATGCTTTCTCATTCTTGAAGCTGAATCCGAAGTGGAAAACCAAGAGAAAATGGCCCACTACCATAACAACTATAAAAAGGTCAGACCAATTTCTTTGTAGAGTAGGGAAGGATTATATAGACATATGAAAATAATTTATTTAATGCATACTTTTGAATCAATTATTAAAATTGCTATTATAATCAATAGCAGTTTACCTCATGCGTAGAAATAATGCTGCCCCTAATCTGTCTCTCTGATAATCACAATGATAACTATAATAGTTCCAGATCAGAGGATACAGACCAAACTGAACCCTTGTAAATCAGATTACCTCTATGGTTGCACTAGAACTGTTCACAATTCTCAGGATTCATAGAAAAGGGGAAGGCTTGTGTCTCTATTTCTCCTGAGACAGAGTTTTGGGAGGAGGACTCTGGACCACTTGCCCCATTACCTGTGGTGCCTGCAAAAAAGGCAGAATTCTAGGCCTTATTGCAAACCTGCTACATCAGATTCTTCCAGCTGGACTCAGGAATCTATATTTTTAATAAGCTTATGGGTGATGCTCGTGTACCCTACATTTTGAAACTCACTGCCATGAGGCCAAGACTATGCTGTATTTGGCAGGTTCACAGTTTTCTGCAGGGAGCAGACTAAATTGGTTAAACGAAGAAATATTTTCCTTACCCATTCCTCGATGGATATTATTATTATTAATATTGAGACGAAGTTTTGCTCTTATTACCCAGGCTGGAGTATACTCATCTTGGCCTTGGAATCCGTCCACCTTGGCCTCCCAAATTGCTAGGATTACAGACATGAGCGACTACACTTGGCCTCATTTTGTTTTATATATTTTCTTCTTGTGTTCAGAAAAAAAGGATTTCAACAACCCCAACCTTTTTGTCAATTTTTTAAAAATTACTAGCTGGATGTAGTGGCTTATGCGTGTAATCCCAACACTTTGGGATACCAAGGCAGGAGGACTGCTTGAGCCCAGGAGTTCAAGACCAGCCTGGGCAACATAGCAGGACCTTATCTCTCTACATACAATTAAAAAAAAATTAGCCGGGCATGGTGGCGCACACTTGTAGATCCAGCTACTCAGGAGGCTGAGGTGGGAGGATTGCTTGAGCACAGGAAGTTGAACTGCAGTGAGCCATGATGCTGCCACTGCACTTCAGCCTGGGTGACAGAGCAAGAATGTCTCAAAAAAATATGTGTGTGTGTGTGTGTGTGTGTGTGTGTGTGTGTGTGTACAGAGACAGAGAGAGACATTTACTCTTCTCTGTTAAGGTAAAAATAGGAGATGGAGTCTCACTCTGTCACCTAGGCTGGAATGCAGTGGCATGATCTCAGCTCATTGCAACCTCCGCCTCCCATGTTCAAGCAATTCCCAAGTAACTGGGATTACAGGTTTCCACCACCATGCCAGGCTAATTTTTGTATTTTTAGTAGAGATGGGGTTTTGCCATATTGACCAGACTGGTCTCAAACTCCTGACCTCAGATAATCTGCCTGCCTCAGCTTCCCAAAGTGCTGGGATTACAGGTGTGAGTCACTGCACCTGGCCAAAATAATTTTATTTATTTACTTATTTATTTATCTTATGAGACTTTTTGGTATTAGAGCTAATAACAGATACACACCAGGAATAGGATTCACTATTGTATTTAGAGAATGTAAGCAACTTGTTTTCAGTTATGTAGGGCTAAAGACAGTTTGTCGAATAGGATTTAAAATTATTCCTGTTTTCTTCTCCTTATTACACACTTAGCACAGTGCCTGGTAATAGTAAATGATTCATAAATGTTAGCTAAGATTGTACTTATTACAACCTGAGCTTTTCCTGTAAGGTGGTTGGGGGTCATCTGCATTAGAATGTATTTGCTAAATCCAATTTTATTTCATCTTTCAGATGTCACTTTCAATAAACTTCCTTATCTCCCATTGTTGCTAACCTGATCATGCTGATTGTCAGTCAACAACTTTTCTTATACAATTACTACTGTGTCTAACACTGTACTAGACTTTGAAGATCTTCAGGGATTTCAACATTACCTAAACCCCAGAGTCCAGCGTGTTTCAGTTTTTACTAAAAACAGCAAAGTAATTTGGAAAGAAACCTATGAATTTGGTGGCTGAAGAAAATGCAAACTGTACAGAATGTTTTTCATAATATTATCTGCTTTTGAAGCCAAAGTAGTATAATATTATGTAAATACCATAGTTCCTTCATAACCTGATTGCCTCTAAAAACAGTAGAAAATGCCCTCATTATAATTTGGTCAAGTACTATATAGTGTACAAGTAAGAATTCTTAGCTAGGTAATGGCTTTTAATTTCATGATTGAAGTTTTGTAGTCACCCATTTATTTTGGCAAATCTCAATCTTGAGCTCGTCAAATAGTGCCTCTTTCACATTCTCGTTATTATGTATTTCGAGAACATTTTATGTCGTGTTCATATATTCCAGTTCCTTGTATGTCTCCATTAATTCTTATGATTATTTATTTGGACTGTCTTCCAGATCTCTAATTCTCTCTTTGGCAGCATTAATCTGTTACTTAATCTATCTCTTCCAAATAACTAATTCTTTTAAAAAACATTTTTTAAAACCTTTATTTTTTATTTGTACATTGACAAATTATACTTATATATATTTACTTCTTTTTTGAGTTATGTTTAATATGTTTCTTAATTCACTTATTAATGCATTTTTACAAGTTTATTGTTTATTTTTTCAAATTTACTTGGTCTTATGGTTTTGTTCTTGTTCATACAGTCACTTCTATTTCTGTAAAAATATTAAATATATTATATTTTTGTATCTTATTCAAATGTCTGAAGTCTTTGCAGATCAGGCTTTTCTATTTGTTATTTCTGAAGCTCTTTCTCATAACACCTTGGTACTGTGGGTACTTTAGATTTTTGGCTGTGAGTTCACATTCTGTTAGTATTTTGGGGGATTGAGATAAAGTTGTGTTTCTCAAGAACCTGTTCTCTACTGGTTCATCAAAATTCAGACATTCTTTGAGGACTCCTGGGCATCAGGATGCTAGCTTTATTTGTTTATTTCCAATAGCTTTTTGAAGTATTATTTACATACCATAAAATTTAAATGTTAAAGTTCAGCTTATTTTTGCTCAGAATTTTACAGGACTGTTGATGGATTGAGTAAAATCTAGAAATTGACATACTGAAGGGAGAAGTTGATACACTTGTTGTGGGAGGATGGGGAAAGGACTTGAATTATTTTGATGAAAAAGAGTAAGACAAGCAAATGACTCAAGTATTTATAGACTAACAAATCGTTATTGAGAAATGTGGTTAAAGGAAAACATAAATACAATAAGTGGAAGAGGACCAGAAAATTATGTTTGGTTAATTCCTACTCATCCATTAGGTTGCTTTGAGGATGCCAATTCCTCCTGGAAGCCATCCTTGATCTCTCCCAACCTGGCTTAGTTGTCCCTGCAATATATTCCCAGAGCTTACTGTGTTTTCTCAATTAGAGTAATTACATGATGTGTTACTTATTACTTGCTTATCTTTCTGAGTCTTCCTCTAAAGAGCAGTGGGCCAAATCTGCCTATTTTTGTAAAGTTTTATTTGAATACATCCACACCCATTCATTTATGTATTACTTATAGACGCTTTTATGCTACAATGGCAGAGTTTAGTTGCAACAGAGTCCCCACAGCCTAAAAAGCATACAAATTAACTTCTTGATTCTTTACAAAGTTCAGTTCTAGTCTATGAAGCCAGAACAGTGCCTGCCTTGTTTATACTGTTGCATCTCCAGCACGTACCACAGTGCTTGTCACCTAGAAGGAGCTAAATAAATACAAGCGAATATATAGATTGAATGAAAACGTTTTCAGATCCTGCTGTGATTGAATCAGAGGAAAAAAACAAGAAAAAGTTTTCAGAGACATCTATTTTGGGGTTATATGGAAGTCAGAATGAATTTAATCAGAAAATATGTAAAAGTGGGTATGCAGTAGGTAAAAATCCCATTAGAAAGAATTTTATCATGATGTTTATAAGTCAGAGAGGCAGCTAAGCATAGTAAGAAGATTCAGCCAGACCTGGGGTCCACAGCTGGCTCTGCCTGTCACTTGCCATGTGGTTTCCATCAAATGATCAACATCAACCGTACTGAGCTTCAGCTTCCTTTTCTTTTTCTTTTTTCTTTTTTTTTTCTCTTTTTGAGATGGCGTCTCTGTCACCTAGGCTGGAGTGCAGTGGCGTGATCTCGGCTCACTGCAACTTCAGCTTCCTTTTCTAAGGGTGGGGCTTATGATTTCTACCTTCATAGAGTGCTCTCAGGATTCAGTGAGACACTCTGTGCACAGCACCTGTCATAACTGAATCTCATAAATGCTGGTGCCTTCTCACCTTGTTTCCTTTTTTTCCATGACAAAGTAACTTTCTTTTCCTTGCAGTAGACTAGAAACAGTCCTTTGGTGAGGTTTTAAATGACCCCAAGCCCACGTTATTTGTGTTTTCAATGCTCTTTATCAGATAAAAGTTTGTGTTCCACTCAAATGAGTGCCATGTTGTTGAAGGCATGAAGCCAAACTTCCATCTTGCCCCAAGGGGTGACCACCCTAAGATTTTCCTCCTGTTTCCAGCTTAAAACTTCCCACCATAAACACAGAATTAATGTGAGTTCAGAATCCTCTGTAATTGAAAAAATAAAAGTGACTGAAGTGCTAGAAAAAGGGATGGTTTGGGCTGGAGTAGCTTTTAGTGTGTGTTAAGTTCTGTCTAGCATAGTGTCTTTTCCATCTCAGCAGGACTTTTTCTGCTGTATCAGTCTGCCTGTCATCTGTAAGACTTTAGGTAGCTTACTTAACATCTCTGGGCTAGTGTTTTTGTTCTTTCAGTTTTTTTTTTTTTTTTTTTTGGAGATGGAGTCTCACTCTGTTGGCCAGGCTGGAGTGTAACGGTGCAATCTTAGCTCACTGCAACCTCTGCCTCCTCGTTCAAGCGATTCTCCTGCCTGAGACTCCTGACTAGCTGTGATTACAGGCGTGAGACTGGGATTACACCATGCCCGGCCTCTCTGGGATGGTTTATTTTCAAATAGATTCTCTCTACCAAATCACAGGGTGCTTGTGAAGAATAGATAAGATAATATGGATCCCAGAGGGTGGAAATTTTTTAAATGCTAAAGTGGTATATAAATGCAAGTTTCTCCAGCAGCATGGCCAATTCCTTGCTTTGTTGGAATCAGAATAAATGCTTCCTTTCTTTCCCTAATGAATGAAGGGGCCAGCCATCAAAGTGGGTGTAGTACCTATGATGTAGTGGGAAAGAGCGTGTCATCTGGGGGGACGTGGGCTGAGCTCTCATCCTGTCTCTGTCACCTGATAACTATGTGACCTTGGGGTATTACCTAACCCTAGTGTCTTTTTTGGTCAAAGTTGGATAATAAGACCTATTTTACAGGACTTGTAAAGAAGTAGAAGAAATAATATATGCTAGTTTCCGACATATCAAAGTCTTAATAAGTGGTTGCTGCTATTTCTTTTATTTTCAAGACATACATTAGGAAATAGACATCTTTCAATGTATGAATTTCAGTGAAATGTTCTTTCAGCTGCCTTTTTGGTGGTCTCCATCAATTCTTTATTGTGGGATCTTATGCCCCTAATCCTAGGAGCTCCTGTGGGCCTTGTTCCAGACTCCCTGCCTTAAGGCTTTTGGTGCTGTGAAAGGCTGGCAAGAAAATTAGTATTTCTTCCTGCATTTAGCGATGAGTTTCTCTTTCTTGGTAATAGATGAAAGAAAGAAAAGAAGACTCCTGTAAATGGAGTCTTCATTAGGTAACAGGTTACTGTTTCTGCCATAATTATGTAGATGAGTCGTTAGACTGTTCTGGAAACATCTGTTTGACAAATCCCTTTAGAGTCACTCTTTGAACATAACACATGTCTTCCCCCATGATAGCAATAATAAGCCACTCTACAGGTTAAAGTAACATGCCATTCTCTACTGGATATCAATATTTTCCCATTAACAGTTAGTAGGTCCTAGGCAACCAAAAAGATATCAGCTATCACTAAGATTATTCACTATCATTGTTCTTATTATTGCGCATTGTTAAGATCTACCAAAGTGATATTAAGATTGTCCGTATGAGTGCTCATTTTTCTCACGTTACTTGAGCATTTTCTCTGAAGTCTTTTTGTTCATGAATTCCCAAAGAATAGCAGGCAAAGGAGAAACCTGGGAAAATGCTGGAGCAACTTCTCTATCACATTCCAAAGACAAAAGAGGCTGTCACCATGGATCATTTTTCCTTCTATTATGGCACACTGCAACCGAATCGATATTTATCTGTGCGTGATGGGTCCTACAAAGCTAGATTTTTGTATTTCTCTCTATTACGGAGGAGAGAGATGATGCTTATAGAAGCTCTTCTAAAACTTGAGAGAAAATTCTAGTCGTTTTAAAATTTAAATATATAAGTTTCCACTTATCTTTCCTAATATTTTTCCAGTCATTTTTCTCTAATTAGCACTACATACATAAACACACATTTGGTGAACAGACACATATACCAAATAAAAATTTATATTTAAGTATTGGAAAAGCTAAAATTAAACACAACAATAACCTTAGATATATGCCTTTGCCAGCAGAATTTGATGTTGAAGTATGGCATGCTAGAATCAAAAATATAAGACTATAGCTAAAAGAAACCTCTAAAATGAGGCAGTTCTATGCAAAAAAAAAGAAAAAAAAAAGAATATATGCCAAAGGTTTAAGTAATCATCTGCTGATATTTAATAATATAGAGGCCCGTGAGTGGTTTCACAGGGATTTTTATTTTCTGAGAATGATTTTGAGCTCACAAGCCACACAAATCAGCCTTATATCTTTTCTCTATAAGAGTTCTTGTAGGAAAATATGTGCTGATACAGGCTGAATCTCCCTATACCACTCCACCTCATCCTGTAACTTGAAAATATGAACTTGAAGCTCCATTGATGAGTGACTTAGAGCGGAAAACAATGTTTTTCCTGCCAAAATAAAAATGACCTAAATTTTCTGAACTAATCTGCAAAATGAGGAAGCTTGTTTCTTGGACAAATAATTTATGACAATTTTCAAAACATGGTCAGGTGCTATGGGGAAATAGAAAGATGACTTGATCTTGCCTTCAAGACGTTGATATTGGGACTACTAAGACATGTACACACATGAGAATAGTGATCTCAGCAGCTAGTAACTTCACCTAAAGTGCACTGGGAGTTTAAAGGCAAGAGGTGTTATTTCCTCTTGGGGGCATTGGGAATACTTTACGGAGGAGGGCCAATGTGGAATAAGCTACACTCTTTGGAGAGAGGGCATTCTAAGTGTGTTGGTTGATGGTTAAAATCACAGAGACTTGAAGTCAAATTCTGATAGTGTGGCCAGAGAAATGTACTTCTTTCTGCCTCAGTGCTTAACTAGAAAATGGAGAAATTCATTTAGTACCTGGTACATGTAAGTACAAATATGTGAGTCTTCTTATTAAAAGGAAGCATACATAAATACACACAGAGCTAAAAAGTATGGCACATGGGTGTAGAAGAATATTAGATTTATGTAAAGATTTGCCTTCAATGTTCATAAGCAGCTAGGATTCGTTTAAAATATGATTAGTGTTGACAAGGATTTATTAATTGTACATCTATAGCACAAAACAGTGTGCACCTATATGGGATCCTTAGTCTTCTTTATCAAAAAGAGATGAAACTCCTGTGCCTTTTAGTAGTGGGATCATACCTATGAATAGCCACTATGCTCCAGCCTGGGCAACACAGTGGGATCCTGTTTCTAAAAATGAAAAAAAAAATGAAAGAGATAAACAAGGATGTCTCCCTACCACTTACTGATGGAAACGAATATGAAAAATCCTTTTTTTTTTTGTCAAATTGACAGGTCAGATAATAATAATAGCTAAAAGTTAATGACACTATGTGCTAGTAACTTTCAACCTCCCAACAATGATAGGAAATAACTGCTGTCATTACCCTATTTTACAGATCAAAATGGGAAGGAACGAAAAAATTAAGTAACTTGCATAGGGCCATACAGCTAGCAGGTGGTGGAGGCAGAAATTAAACTCAGGCAGTCAGACGTTAGAGCCTTAACCTTTACAATACTGTTCCATTGCATCCAGGCAGTTGTACACTAAAAATGACCAAGTCATTTCCCTCCTGCCGCCTCATGGCTACTTGTCAGATGGTGGCAAAGTCAGTTTGATCAAAGTGATGCTAACAGTTTGAACACCAATTACACAAAGCAATGATTCTTAAACTTTTATAAGTCATGAAGCCTTTTGGAATCTGATGAAATTCTACAAATGCTCTCCCCAGAATCATCTACCCCTCCCCTCCCCTAAACAAATAAACTTTTAGTTATAACATCATGGAGTACACAGTTCCAACCCAAATCCATCCACTGAACCTTCTAGAGGCTAAAAGACTCTAAGGTAAGAATCCAGAGACCTGTAATGACAATCTATATCACTTTCATTATGGCCCGAAAATAAGAGACACTTACTATCTTATTGCAGAAGTGAAAATATATGAGCCATTTAAAATTCCTGAGAGCTCTCTCCAACATTACTTGCAGATAAGTAATCCCTTTACATTTTAAGAAAAGGAGATTTTTCTTGTGTGGAGATTTATTCCTGGCTGGGCATGGTGGCTCACACCTATAATCTCAGCACTTTGGGAGGCCAAGGTGGGAGGATCGCTTGATCCCAGGAGTTTGAGACCAGCCTAAGCAACATAGTGAGACCCTATCTCTAAAACAAACTACAAAAGTCAGCCAGATGTGGTGGTGTACACCTGTCGTTCCAGCTACTTGGGAGGCTGATGTGAGAGGATCACTCCAGTCCGGGAGGTTGAGGCTGCAGTAAGCTGTGACTATGCTACTGCACTCTGGCTTGGGTGACAGAGCAATAACCTTAAATATATGCCTGAAAATAAGAGAACGCTTACTATCTTATTGGAGACCCTGTCTCCAAAAAAAAAAAAAGGAAATGATTCCTGCTGATATTTTGTCCAGAGTAAATTGATTTGCTTTTATAACTTCTCAAGCAACCATACAAGCCTGAGGAAGGACAACCAAAAGGGTATCAGTACTCATGAACATTTAAAGAAGGCCGATGTACCTGAGGGCGGTAGGCCTTATCATAGCAGCAGCGCTTTGATTTGACCACTCCAGCTCTCGGTTGGTGTGCACTCTAGTTATTCATCTCTATCAATAACTGGAAAGATCCTTTAATGCAAAATTTGACGTGATTATTTATCAGTGATAATTATAGCTAATAAGTGCTTGTTAATCGAGTAATGATTATTGGTAAAACACTTTTCTAAGTGCTTTATGTTTTTTTCTCATGTTATCCTCCCATCAATTCTTAGTGATGGACACTACTATTATTCCCATTTTATACATGGAAGAATTTGCCTCCATTCAGAGCTGATACATGGCAGAACAAGGATTCTGCCTGGGCTGCCTGACTGCAGAGCCCAAAGCCTGTCCTTTCAGCCACCTGCCCACTCTGCAGAAGAGAGCACCCTTTGTATTTTACTGTATAAGATCTCTGCACCATTCCGTACATTCTACACGGGGCAGGGGTGGGGGGTCTGACACCTGCTTCTGATTTCTCTGATTAGACAACTGGGAGAGAATAGCCTCGGTTATGGTCCAGGCCATTATCTGCTCTTTGGGTGCAGGGACACTTTTGGGTGTCCCACACCAGACTTGTTCCACCTGCTCCAGTCTCAGATGATTAGTTCCTTTCATATGGACTCATTGCCAGTAAATTTGATTACTCAAACTTTGCTCAAGGGCAAACCTCTGTTTTGCCCAGTCAGAGTCCTTGCTAAGGAGAACTGACCTGTCCCCCACATATCTTGCATGATGTCTGGTCTGGGATGAATGTGCTTCACTGGAAGGCTCTCTTATTAGCAATGTGAACACTTTGTGCTGCCTCACTGACTCTCTCTATATTCAGTTTTGCCCTTCCTGGGCTCTTTGTTCTTTGGCCAGCTGTGCTTGTGATCTCCAGGCTGTGGTGATCAGAGGGCATAAATTCCTTTCCCCACTTTCCCAGGAAAAGGACTTCCTAATTGGGGTCTGAGCTTAAGTGGCTCTTCCTGCATTGAAATCCTTTGTGTGTTTTCATTAACTATTCTGTGTCATCACACAAGCAGTGGAGGCGATGGTGGCACCATCCATTCATTCACGACACATTTATTAAGCACCTACTTATGTTCCAGGCATTGTGCTGAGTGCCGAAGTTGCCATGGTGACCAAGATCAAACTTGTTCCTGCTTTCATAGTTTACTGTTTTTGAATGAATCAGACACATAAAGAGGCAGTTGCAATGTAATTTGATAAATATTCTGATAAGGCAATAACAAGTATTTTGAGAGCACCTAAAAGGGGCAACTACTCCAGACCTGAAGGGCTGGGGCGGATCCCAGGAGAAGTGGCATCTGAGACCTAAAGGCTGTCTAGAAGAAGCTAGGCAGGTGAAGAGGTTGGTGCTTGGGTAGTGAGGAGGAAGAAGTGTTCTAGAAGGAAGGAACAGAAAATCCAAAGGCCAACAGACAGAGAAAGCATGTAACACTTGGCAGCCGTGATTAGCTCGGCATAGCTAAAGCAGAGTTTGCAATGGCATGTGGTCAGATATGATGCTGGTGAGCTGGACAGGAATGATGATGTGAAGGGCAGCTATCATTTAATCTTTCTATGTACCGCGTAGGTACCACTGCCTTTATAGGCTAAACTACCGTTGCTTGAATATATAGGGGCAGGGATGAAGCTAAGGAGTAACATTTGTTGAGTCCTGGTATGTGTTGGGGATGATGGATAATCTCAGAGACCTTTCATTCCAGACTGTAGCCCATACCACCCAAGGGCCCCAACCCAGCCAAATGCCTTCCTCCTTCAAGTAGAATCCCTTGTAGCTCAAGATACACCAGAGTCTTCCATCTGTTACTGCCCGCAGTACTCTCCACTCTGAAAACTGGTGCCCTTAATCAAGGTCCCCTCTACTACCTCTGCTGCTGCTGCTTCCACAGCCGGGTCTGACATGGCCTCTATTGCTGGGGTTAATTTCAGTGTACCACTAGCTACTGGGAACTAAGCCAGGCCTTTGACATTCACCAGCAGCTCTGCAAGGTAGAGGTGCTTCTCTCCATTTGCACAAATGGGGAAACAGGCTCAGAAACATTAAATTACTTGTTCCAAGCCACAAAGCTCTAAGTGGCAGGGTTGAATTTGGGCTTAGTTTGATTCCAAAGCCACTGCAACAACCACACAACAGTTTCTCTTTCCCCATCAGTCTTGTAGTTCTTCCTGAGATCCCTTGAGTCTGCTCCTTTGGTTTCCTTTTTGACCCTTTTCTTCAGGATGAGTCCCCAAATGTTGGGCCAGAGACTTTTCAGAGGCCTCTCCAAGAGTTTTCCTTAACTAAGCTCTCACAAGAAAGAACTTGTGAGAATTTAGACATCTCACCTCCCTAGGGAATGTTAAATGACCAACAATAGCCTCCCCTACCTAGCTGTATGTCCAAGATTGGAGGCAGCCTCCCAGCCCACGCCCTGCCCCCCGCCCCTGCCAGCCACTTTAAGGACACCAATACTTTCTGACGTTGGCTAGTATTCCTAAGTTCCCCTCAGAGGGTCTGGTGATTTTTTTATTCAAATAGACGTTTAGGCAGCTCTTGGTTCATCTGAACATCCTAAGTGTGATTTGCAGGTGAGGTTCCTTCTTTGTCTCTCTACCCAGACTCTCACTACATGCTGTTTTTTATTTGCTTTTATTTTTGTCACCTTCTTTCATTATCATTATAATATTCAGTTTTGTGCTAAATAAAATAAGGATTTTTCTGTTCTTCTGCTCCCTCCTGCCTCTTTCCTCAAATGCCAGTAAAGCCCAGGGACAAATCTTGGGGATTCTACCAGTGGAGATGAATGTGTTCATGAGCTAAGGCTCCAGCTTCAGACAAGGGTAGTAATGAATCAATCACCAGGCTTTTATTAAGTATGTCTTCACTAAAAGCATAGCTCTCCCTGCAGCCAGACAGCCTTGGCTCTGCACTCCTGAAGGTAATCTGGACCCTGCCACTAATTATTCTTCTTCCTGGCAGCAAGTAGAAAAGGCAATTTTCAAATTGTTTCTATTGATCACAAAGCATTTTCTCTGGAATATCACTCTCTGTAAAAAGGGCATCCAATTAATTGCAACTAATACAGTCAAGAAATTTTACAGAAGAAAAGCAGTTTGAGTAGTGGCCATTCTACAATTTAGAATCAATACACTTGAGTGCAAATCCTGGCTCTGTCCTTTACTAGCCATATGAACTAGGGCACATCACTTAATATCTTTGAAACTCACTTTCTCCCGCCATAAAGTGGGAATATTAGTTCCCATTTTACACTGGGATTATAAGGACTTTACAGTGCTGTTACAAGAATTAGGTTAGTGGGGATTAAATAAAACAGACCAAGTTAGTATACTTTTGATCCAGGAGGTCCTATTAATGTATTTATTATTATTATCAGGAAAGCCTTCTACCTGTCAGTCTTCAGAACAATCCGATATATTTTCATTTACTTCTTGGGATTCTCTTTTTTCTATACAAGTTCCCATTCTTTTTCAAAAGTAGAATGAGATATTGCTTCCATATATACTCTGAATCTCACCTTTTATAATTGTCTAATAAAATTAAGGCTTAAATAAATTGCACCTAACTTTTGGCTTTCATTTAGCCTTCTTCAATAAGATGCCTGTGTTTCCATTGCAGAATGATGAGGTGGAGTTTGTCCGAACTGGCTACGGGAAGGATATGGTAAAAGTTCTCCATATTCAGCGAGATGGAAAATATCACAGCATTAAAGAGGTGGCAACTTCAGTGCAACTTACTCTGAGTTCCAAAAAAGATTACCTGTATGGAGACAATTCAGATATCATCCCTACAGACACCATCAAGAACACAGTTCATGTCTTGGCAAAGTTTAAAGGAGTATGTGTCATTCTTCTTAGATGCTGCCTGTCTTGATGCAGAATTTGCTATAAAACAGCATGAGGCATTACTTGCTTATTTCAAGTTCCCTGTGCATTTTAAGCTATTTTTACATTTAAGCCATTTAAAAAGTTTTTATTTTTCTATCCTAAAGGTCTCAGGATTGAAGAAAACTGCTGAAAAAAAAAGAAAACAACAACAAAAAAAGAAAACAACAAACCTCACATCTTTCTTTCCTTGGCTCTCATCTCCCTACAATCTTTTAAGGCAGAGAATCTTATTGGACAAAATACATGTTATCTCTAATTAGAATCAAAGGAAAATCAAGGTCCTGAAAGAATTTCAGAATCAAATTTTACACATTTTTGTCATGAATTTCTGAGTCTTACCATTTATTTTTTAATTTTTTTGGAATGGTGTACATTTATAGAAAAAAATCATTTCACTTCTTATTAATAGAGATGAAAATCTTGAGTATAAGATACACTTATTTTTATTATTAAAGTCTGTTTTCCAAATTTTAATGCCATTCTAATTTTCTCAACTCTATTACCATTTATTATTGATATATAGTAGTTAAACGGACTTTTCAAGTGAGATTGAGATCTGATAGAACTGATATTTTAGCATGTCCACCTCTGGTTTCTTCAAGTGTGAGTGAAACTGTGCGAGGCCACCCAGATTTCTGGGCAATTCAAGGTGATTTTTTTTTTTTTTACTTGCCAAGAAGTCTAAAAAGACAAGAAATTTAGACTGGAAAGCTTCTTTTCTTGTGTTTTTTCATGAAATCCATACCCATGATTCGTTAAATGAACAAACATTGCAACATAATTTCTGCAAGTCCTATTTCCACACTGAACTTTTCTCTTGCTAATCAGAATGACCCAGCAAACATAGACAGGGCTATGGAAAAAGGAATTGCACTTTTTAAAAAAATCATTTGAAAGTAGACCTGTACTGTGATATGGACAAGGGCCAGGTACAGCAGATTCTTACATTTCCTGTACTGTTAGCAGTTTGCAGAAAAGTGAAGAATGGACCTGAATGTTAAAACCCACTTAAAATCATTCATTATGGATAGAGTGATCATATAACTTCTTATCCAAACCAGAACACTTGAGCTCAAAATAGGATGTTATTCATAATTATTCTGGGCCAAGAAGTATAAAACAGAACTATACTGGGGAAGGCTGTACAAATAAGTTTAATTATAGGCAAAGCCATTAATAATTTGCAGACAGTCCTAAGACCATAAATATTGCCTAGGGATTAATATGGAAGCTGCATTATGTGGGTGGACAGCTGGGATCAATAGAAGGCTGTATGCAAGGCAAGAAAGGTGAGGTGGCTCTTCATTAACAATTTTCCTTGGGAAACTCAGAAGCCCATTTGCAAATCTCACAGAATTCAGAGTGTTATGGTGCGCTCTGGTTGGTACAAGTGATGACTGAGCTCACTGTGAAAAGAATCTGAATGTTAAGTTGCTTTTTGCTCATCCACTGACACATCCTCTCCTGCGAGATGGGTTTCTTTTAAAAACAGGAGTCTCACCTGGTGATGGTGATTATTAACTTCATTTGTGAGCTTTAGTAAAAATGTTACTATAGTTTTTTAAAGATAAACACCTTTATCTCTTGAGACAGACTCCTTCTATTCTGTGCTTGTCTCATTCTAAAAAGCAATTCATCAGGAAAGACAATGTCATGAGTAATATCAAAAGATAAAATTATAATAAATTTAGTTATAGATTGAATTGGTTTTTATTTACTATTAGGGGCAGCTTCCATTCCACGAAAAAGAATAAGAGCTCCCACTAGGCAAGCACAGAACATTGGGTTTTGTAAGGTGGGAACCAGAAACAGCACAATGGGGAAAAAAAACAAAAACCAAAAACAAACAAACAAACCTGATTGGTTAACATCAGGTTTCAGGTTACTTTTTTGGTTAGAGTTAAAGCAGAGGGGACTTCCTTACTAGACTGACTCAGGTAGACTGGAACCTCCTGTTTTCAGGAAACACTGGTCTGTTTTGGTATCTGTCTACTTCCTTAAAGCTTCAGTTTGATTATATGGCATTTAGCCTAAGTGTCTCCATTTTGGTCTGGTCTGCTGGGGCCTAATGCAGGAGCTTAGTCCAAAGCAATGACCTCCCATAATTTCATTTAACAGGATTTATAAGTTATTTTTAAATGCGACAATTATTTCTGGTTTGAAGCATTTTGTTTCTTTTTACAGATCGAAAGCATAGAAGCCTTTGCTGTGAATATTTGTGAGCATTTTCTTTCTTCTTTTAACCATGTCATCCGAACTCAAGTCTATGTGGAAGAAATCCCTTGGAAGCGGCTTGAAAAGGTTAACTCACTTATTTGTGCTCTCAGTTTAATTAATGAAATTGGCTTTATGGCAAGTACTGAATTTTTCCTAGAAATAATTTGTTTCCCTAATTTTCAGAATGGAGTTAAGCATGTCCATGCATTTATTCTCACTCCCACTGGAACACACTTCTGTGAGGTTGAACAGCTGAGAAGTGGTAAGAAACTATTTTTTCATGCTTTGATTTTATAGTAGCAACTTCAGGAGGTTTTTGTTTTTTTTCCTCCCTTTCTTCTAAATAATGATGTTTATTAACATGGAGGAAAATGGTAGAGAATTTTTAAGGCTTTTACATCTGAGATAGAAATGAATATTGTGACTTGAATTGCATTAAAGAATTATCTACTTTTTGTCTTAAAAGTATAAAAATGAAATCATTTTGCAACAGCCCTGGGGGTTGAATCAGGTAGCTAATTTTTATGACCAGATTTTGAAGGAAGGTAAAATAAAAAAGGCCCAGGCTGTGCAGTGGCTCATGCCTGTAATCCCAGCACTTTGGGAGGCTGAGGTGGGTGGATCGCCTGAGGTCAGGAGTTCAAGACTAGCCTGACCAACATAGTGAAACACCATCTCCATTAAAAATACAAAAAATTAGCCGGGCATGGTGGTGGGCGCCTGTAATCCCAGCTACTCAGGAGGTTGAGGCAAGAGATTGCACCATTGGACTCCAGCCTGGGCAACAAAAGTGAGACTCCATCAAAAAAAAAAAAAAAAAAAAAGACCCAGGCTGAAAAGATCCCAAATCTCTGAATTTTCTGACCAAAATTTTTTGTACCATACCATGTCACAATTATAGTAACCTTCATAGGAAATATTTACTAAATAATAGTCAAGATTTTCTGAAATTCATCTGTGTAATAAAACCACAAATAATATAATTTCTATAAAATGTATCTAATTTAAGATAGCAATGGTAGTTATATAATTCTATTTGCTAAGAAATTTCAAAATTAGGCCAGGCGCAGTGGCTCATGCCCATAATCTCAGCATTTTGGGAGGCCGAGGTGGGCGGATCAAGAAGTCAGGAGTTCAAGACCAGCCTGGCCAGCATGGTAAAAGCCAGTCTCTACTAAAGATACAAAAAATTAGCTGGGTGTGGTGCTGTGTGCCTGTAATCCCAGCTACTCCGCAGGCTGAGGCAGGAGAATTGCTTGAACCTGGGAGGCGGAGGTTGCAGTGAGCTGAGATCCCACCATTGCACTCCAGGCTGGGTGGCGGCGCGAGACTCCGTCTCAGAAAAAAAAAAAATTCAAAATTAATTCTGAAACATAATTATAATATGGGTGTTATTAGTACTGATAACTGAATTTAGCAGGTATTAAAATTTCCACAGCTTGTATCCCAGAGATTTGTTGAGCTTGTCAGAGCAGAGTTCAATAATTGACTAAGAGTTAGGCTCAGGACCTCTAAGAACTATGGAGCCAAAGCTGGCAATAATGTCTTTACCCCAATAAAAAATAAACTTTAATGATTGTTATAAAATGTAAGGGTGGACTCTTAACTTCTCCTGTTTTCCTTCCCTCTTCTCCTTTCCTCTTCGTTTTTTCTTCCTTGCTGTTATTTTATCTCCTTTTCTCCTCCCTTCCCCTCCCCTTCCCTGCCTTCCTTTTCTAGCTCTCTTTAGTAAGAATTTCAAGTGGCATCTAATAAATACCAGACATTGTAAAGTTAATAAAGTATAATGCCCCTTCTCATTCTGAGTTCTTTTGGCTACTGCCCTCCTTAGAAAGTTCTAGTGTATTAGCTATTTTAAAATATTTTCCACTATCTGAATTAAAGTCTAGACATAGCTAGGGCCTTCTCAATGTTTGATTAACAGTTATAAAATTAATGTTATATAAAAGAGACTAAATAGTTGTTGTTTTTGATTGAAAAGATGCTCTTTATCGTCCAGGTGTGTAGTTATGTGCTATATTAGCTTTCTGAGCTATTTGTTAAGTTAATTGGAACTAACTTCTTTCTTTCCTTCCTTCCTTTCCTTAGCCTCTTCTTCCTTCTTGTCTCTCTGGTTCCTTCTTTCTTTCCCTCTCCCTTCTCTTCCTCCCTCCCTCCCTTCTTCCTTCATTCCTTTCTTCCTTCCCTCTTGTCTTAGATATGCGGCTTTGGAGGAGAGAGAAAGAAAAGTTTCCTGACTCAGTGTTATCCTACCCAAGCTCATTAACTTCCCTCATAAAATTAGAAACTCAAAGTCAGTGCTGTCCAACTGAAATATAATGCAAGCCGTGTATGTAATTTTAATTTTTTTTAAATAACCACATTAGAAAAGCAAAAGGAAATTAGGGAAATTAATTTTAATAATATATTTTATTTAAACTAACATATCAAAAATATTTCAGTATGTAATAAGTAGAAAAATTACTAATGGAATATTTTACATTCTTTTTACAAAATTGTCTTTAAAATTCTGTATTTTATATTTGTAGCTCATTTCAAGTTATACTAGCCGTAATTCAAGTGCTCAGTTGCCACATATGGCTTAGTGCCTACTGTATTGATCAGCACAGCTCGAAACTGCTTTTTGGTGACTTTTGGGATGCTTAGCACATTTTTCAATTATGTAAAATAATAGCAGCTAGGATTAGGTCTCAAGAGAGCTAATTAACAATGAGAGCATTTATGAAAAGTGCTTATGTCATTCATTCATATACTATTCATTCAACAATTGGACTTCGAGGACCTATTATGTATGTAAAGGGCTGTAGATAAAGAGAGGAATAAGGCGTTCCCTGACCCTGTGAGTTTACAGTAGATGAACAATAGGAGACAGACTGATTGCAAAATGAGAGGCTAAAGACTACAATGAAGGAATTAAAGGCATGCTGTGGGAACCGAGAGGTGCAAGATACTCTTTCCAGAGCAATCTGTCTGGAAGGCTTGACAGGGGAGGAAAAATATTCCAATTGACTTTTGAAAACTGATTCAGAATATTCTGGGTATTGAAGATGGAAAGGGAATTATAGGCAGAAGGAACAGGATACATATGAGTATGATTCATGAGGAGTAGAAGAGGGGAAGTGAGAAATACTTTGAGCACTTGCCTCATGCTGAAGACTATGCTGGGGAAGTAGTTTATTTAACTGAGGAAACAGCAAAGCATTTGAGGGACAGCAACAAGTTCAGTGGGTCTGATTTCTAGAATGTAAGAAGTGGAGATGAAGATAGACAAGTTAGTGGTTTGGGCTGGAATCTGAAGGGCCTCATGTGCTATACACAAGTTTAGTGTAAGATGGAGGCAGTTTTGCACAATATAGGCCTTGAGGTCAGAATGAATCGTATTTGAATTTGAGCTCCACTACTTAATAACTTTGTGATTGAGAACGAGGTTACTTATACTACGTTGGTGGGTTTCAATTTGTAAAATGAAGATACCAGTGCCCACTTCAACAATTGTCCAGAGAAAGGATTATAAATCGTTCTATTATAAAGACACATGCACACATATGTTCATTGCGGCACTGTTTACAATAGCAAAGACTTGGAACCAACCCAAATGCCCATCGATGATAGACTGGACAAGGAAAATTCTATACACCATAGAATACTATGCAGCCATAAAAAACAATGAGTTCATGTCCTTTGTAGGGACATGGATGAATGTGGAAACCATTATTCTCAGCAAACTGACGCAAGAACAGAAAATCAAACACTACGTGTTCTCACTCATCAGTGGGAGTTGAACAATGAGAACACATGGACACAGGGAGAGGAGCACTACACACTGGGGTCTGTTGTGGGGGGCTTGGGGTGTGAGCTGGGGGTTGGGAGGTTGGGGAGGAATAACATGGGGAGAAATGCCAGATATAGGTGATTGGGGGATGGAGGCAGCAAACCACACTGCCATGTATATACCTATGCAACAATCCTGCATGACCTGCACATGTACCCCAGAACCTAAAGTATAAAAAACAAACAAAAAACAATTGTCCAGAGAAAGGACATAAATGCTAAATTTATTTTATTAAAACATTTAGCATAGTACTTGGCACATAGGGAGCTATCCTTAAATAATAGCTCTAATTATTGTTTAGAATGACAACAGAGAACCAGAGAAGGTCTCTAATGGTCAGATCAGTAGGTGCATGTTTTTGTTCAGAAAATCAGGGTATGGTGACAGGCTAGAGAAACAGGCAGTAGTGAGACATTTGGAGACTTCTTGCAAAGATGAAGTGACGGGGTCTAAAGAAAGGTAGAGATAGAGCTGGAGAGACTGAGAGGTTGTGGGAAGCATATGTGAGACATTTTTGAAGGGTGATCAGTAGGTCTTAGTGGTTGAGTAGGGATGGAAGATTGGAAAGAAGGAGGAGTTAAAGTTGGCCCTGAAGTGGGAGGACTGGGCACCGGAATAAAGAGATCCCACGCGGGAAGTTTTCAGGTGGGAAGCTGCTGAATGTGGGAATATGTAATGGACGTAGATTTGGGGCTCATCAGCAGATTGGTGTTAGGTGAAGCCGTAGGGAAGAAGGAAACCATTCCAGGAAAAACTTACCAGGTGAGAAGAGTTTGAAAGAGAAGATGGCCTGGGGAAAATTCCCCATTGTAAGGGTTGGGCAGTTTAAAAAGTGAGACAGAAGAACATTTAGAGGGATAGAAGGAAGACGAGGGATGATAGTGTCATGGAAACAGAAGAAAAAGACATTTTAAGAAATTAGGGATTTCTGAGTTACTGACGTACCGAGATGCATAACAAATAGACCCATATGCAGTGGCTCAGCACTAGAAGTTTACTTCTTTTTGTAAAAGTCCAGTTCAGTGTCTTTGTGTGGGGCTATGGGGGTCAGGGGGATGCTATGTTCCATGAAGTTCTTCAGGAGCCCAGGTTGACGGTTTTACATTTTTGATCCTTACTTTTTGGTGTCACCTTGAGAGTAGATCCCCATACCAGACAACCAAGGAAAGAGCTTGGAGGAGCAAAAGGAGGGGCAAAGCCCTTGAAGCATAAGCTCCTGGCCTGGAAACTGCATGGATCATTTCTACTGGAGAAAGCTCAGTCACATAGCCACACCTCACTGCAAAGGACACTGCGAAATGCCGTCTAGCTGAGTGCCAGGAGGAAGAGCAAGTAGATTTGGCCTCTGCCATAGGAGAGTTAAGAAGTCGTGGTTATGAGAGGACTGATGAGAAACTACATAGTCAGCAAATAGGCATCATCGGTAACTTCCCAGAATACTTCCAGCAGAGCCATGGAGATGGAAGAGAAATGGCCAAGTATAGGGCTCTGCTGATCATAAAAGAAAACGGACTTCTCTTTATATCCTGTTCTTTCCAGGAATGACCAGGAGCTGGTGTCAGCTTGAATTCTAATCACCTGGCTGCAGCTTAGTAGAAAAACTAGCCACCATAATCAGGTTAAAACTTTTTCTTTCTGCAGAAAACTACAAAGCTTCAGGGTACTGAGATCACTGTGGCAGTGTTCCCAGAAGCTCCAGCTTGACTCATCTAGAATCCGGCCCCCCACTCTCCCTCTGATTTCATGCAGGCTGGCAGGGATTGGGGTAGGGGAAGAGACATCTGTTGCCTTAAGTGTATATAGGTATGTATGATATGGCTGTGTGTATCTTTCAGAGTTGTGTATATGAAGATGACATTTCTACTCTGCCCCTCTTTGGAGAGTAGGGATGTATGCTTTTTTGGTAGCAAAGTTTAATTCTTTATTTGCTTATTATCCAAGAGCTGAAACTGTAGGAATTGAAATGAGAAAATGTGATAATCATTGTCATAAGAAATGCCCTTGTATAGGCTTAACTAAGGAAAATAGCAATTATACTACACACACAGACCACTCAGAAATTCACATGGTGAAGGCTGTTGTTAGAAAAGGAACACCTGAGTAGTGCCTTTGCTGGGGGACTTGCTAGAATGTTAAGACTTCTGCCCCTTCAAACACATGTGCTTAATCACATGTTCAGTCATGCCACCTCCAAAAGGACTCCTCCCAGCTGGAGTTGTGACTGGGTTTCTCCCAATGGACTATATTCATCCTTACGTAGCAACTGAACAAACGTTTCTAGAAATCCTACTGAACCTCAAACACCACTTTAAACCCTAGGAATTGCTCCCATTACATGGTTTTTTCCTAGTGGATCTTTTACAGCTACATCACTAGGCTGTATTTTAGTTGTTTCAAAGCCTGCTGATTTCATGGGAGAATCTGGAAGAGAGAAAGAAATTTGTTCACCCAAAGGAATGAGGGCTGGTGTTATGTTTGTGACTTCTCAAGCCCTGAGAAAAGAACTAGGCCCTATGTGTATGATGCAGGTTGTTGGTTTAGATATCATATGGAATTGAATCTTCGGAACTCTGTCATATATCAGTGAGGAACTGCAAGCTTAATGGAGCTTTGAAGTCATTGGTATTATTGAGTTACTAATTTGAACTAAATCAACCCCCAAACCTCTACACTATTTGAATTATAACTCACAATTTCTTTAGCATTAGATTTCTCCCACTTGACACTAATTATGAAATTCAGCTGAAGCGTAGCTAAATAGAGGAATGGAAGATGGAGAAGAGACCTCAAATACTAGATAGTGTCTTCTGGTAGTGAAAAATACTTCCTATACAACTATTGACATGAAGGCTAGTAAGGGTAGGGGGATAGTTGAAGGAAGGCAGCCGATGAAATCCGTTCTGGAGGAGAACAGATTTAAGATGTGATAAGATGGGCAGGTAGAAGTAAGATGGAAAAAGTGGAAGAGCCAGGACAGAGATGGCTACTGCCAAAACACCTGTTATGTCCTTTCAATATCAAGACTAAAGTGTTTTTCGGTTCCTCTGTAAGAACAGTTCCTGGCAGACTTGTGGTCTTTTAAAATCTTCCTGATCATCACCTTGTTGTACAAAAGCCCAATTAATTTCCTACCATCTGGATGATGTCGTCTCTTTCCATCCAGAATTGCACAGAGAGAGCTTTCACTCTCCCTGCATGAGCTAAATAAACTCTCCAAGGCAAATATTTAATTAATCTTTACTTTTTCTGGCACTTTACAAGTTTGAGATTTTCTACTAGAATGATTTAATATGGTTTTAAAATATCCCCCTTTCAGCTATTTGTGTCCTTTTTGGAGGTGTTAAATGTGGAAGCAATTATCTTCTTATGACAAGATCTGATCTTTTTCTTGGCTCAATAAAGCTTTGTGCCTTGTGACACCTGATGCGTAGGTAAGGAATTGGGCTTATTTTCTATTAATTTGCAGCGAGTTACTTTCCCTTAGATAGCTAAAGGGCAGGATGTATGCATCTCCGAGAGATAAGCCACACTTTGCTAAGTGTGTAGGAGGACACTAAAAGCTAGAAAAGATTATGTTCTAGCAAAGTGAAATGTGAAAAATCTTTCTTTTGCATTACTCCATAACCATGGCAGAAAAAAACAAAAAAAGCTGATTAAGTGATTTCATGGGGCGTAACCTAGAAAAGGATGGTCTTTTTGAATTACTTCTTGTTAGTCTAAATGGGAATCTTTTTTAGAGTGTGTGAGGCATCATATTTTTAGTTGATGGGCCCATGATTTTGAAAGCCTCAGGTTCTTACCAATGTTCAGAAAGCTGGGGCACCGCCAGCAGAGAAGATAAAATAAGCTCTCTGATTTCATCCAGCATGTCTAATGTGTGCCAGGGAAAAATTCTTTTAACATTCAGAGAGAATAATTTTTGTTGTTGTTGTTGTTTTATAGAATGATGAGAGCACCAAAGTAGATGGTTTGTGTTCTGCCAAAACTGTGGCAATAGTTAATTGTATTGGGGAATATAAGACATTTTATTTTGTGTGAAACTGATGCCAAAACACATTTTAAAAATGTAACTGCTTTCTCCATTTTAAATTCCAGTGAGAAAGCAGATCATTTCAAAGTGGCCTAGTAGGACTGACACTCCTGTAAGGTCAATAAATTCCAGGGCTGGAGATGGATCGGATGGCACATTAGAAGTAGTTTTCAGAACCCAGTGAGACTTTGTGAAACATGGGAAATATTTACAAGTGGTTGAAGTTAATACAAAAGTCAATTAAGGCAAAATCATTATCATCATATTTGTAGAGCATTTCCTGTAGGTCAGCTATTCTACTAAGTCCTTTATGTGCATTCTCTTAGACATGTAGCAACTCTAGGAAATAAGTATGATTATCATCTCCATTTTACAGATGCCAAAATCAAGGTAGAGAGAGGTTAAATTATTCCCTCAGGAGCATAGAGCTTATAAAAATGGGGGTTGAGGATGCAGGGAGAGTACTGGGGTTTGAGTTCCAGGAATCTGAGTCCCAAAGCTGTAGATTCAACCACTAGGCAGCATTACATCCAGGAATCCTTTTATGATGAACACCATTGAAGGAGCCAAAGTTTGATTCGCTTACATGGATGCCAGCAGTCAAGGCCTGATGAATAGGAAGAAAACAGTGTAGGTAAAGTTTGCCTTTGGTTCTTTTTCACCTTCTTTTAATTCTCCTGCAAGGGTTTCTACTACTCATTTTAGCCCTACTCCTGATTGCAAACCCATGTCTTATTTCTATAGGATTTTTTTTCTAGGAAGGCTTACCATGGGAAGCAGTTTATCATAGTACCTTATGAAGGCTTAAGGAGTCACTCCTTTAAGGGATGTATTTTTGGCTTTCAATAGGAAATTTTTAAGGAATACAAAGTTTTTTAGATACACGGAAGCCAGCTCTAAAAGCGATTATTCAATCTCCGTTTCAGACCAATGGAGATGGTATTTTTCAGGCCGGCGGCTCTATCTGAGGTCCTCAAAGCACACTGTGGATAGGAGGTGCAACCTTGTCTCCTGGAAAGCCCACTTATAAAACACAAACGGGGAAAGGGTCAAAGGAAGGTAGAAATATTGCATAGATGGTAAGTGATCCAAAAAGCAGGAAGAAAAGCATGAGATATCATAATGTGGTGCTGAGTTTAAATTCCACCTCTGACAGTTTCTAGCCATGTGACTATGGGCAAAAGTCCACCTGCATTAAAATATCTGCTTTATGGAGTTTTGAGGGCTAATTAAGATAAAGACTGAAAACTGCAGCAACCAAAGGCATGTCTACAGACAGGAGGTTCTTAGCCAAGGTTAACACCTTGCCTTTCACCCCCTGCCACACTGTGTGTGAGTTGGAGGGGACCAGGAAGGGAAATGGTAAAGATTGATGGGGCTGAGCTGTCTAGAAAAGAAAGATACTAAGTTGTGAGATACTTATTCCTTGACATGAATCAATTTGGTTAAACTCATTCATTCATTCAACAGATACATATTGATTGCTTCTGTAGTTCTGCTGGGTTTGAGGCTTATACTCACTGCATGTAGCAATGCTGATTTTGTGGGATCATGACTTTATACATTTGGAATCTGATAAACCCAGCCAACTGAAGGCAGTAAGGCATTGCTGGTATCTTTCTCTTGCTCCTTCTTTAGCTATAGCTTCCAATAAATGCTTCAGAAAGTTGAACAAGAATAATTTTCTGTTTTTGCTGTATTATTCTGGAATGCTCTGCACAGAATATCTTCTTTAATCAGGACATATTTAATCAGCAGATCTACCACTAACCACTGGCTATTGTTCTCTCTGGTAGGTGTATACCGAAGTATAGAAAATACAGAAATATAGACTTTATTTGCCTACTTTTGAAACTCCACAACTCCTGAGTTAACTGTATCAATAGAAACCACATAGTGATGTAAACCATTGGATTTTTAAGAACTTCATTGGATTTTAATTGAAGATCACGAATTATATTCTTGTACTTCAACTAAGACCATGTGTGGTGATACCTGACACCTCTAACCCTTGATTTTTAGACTAAACAGACCAAGAAGGATAGATACTGGTCAGAACTAATGAAGAGACTGAAAAGAGGTGACTTTAATAATCATACCATGACACTTTGCTATTAGGGTTTGCCAAGTGCTCCCTGAATGTCCCCAATCCTTGCCAGCCTGTGCAGAGAGATAAGGTCATGGTAATGTTAATGCTATTCTGCTTTAGATGATGCTCTGTTACCCTTCCACCTCCCCATTACCTTATGAAGGGGCAGCAGAGACAGAAGGAGAGCCATATCATCCCTTCCATTGTTTTCCACTCTCCTCTCTCCCCCAGGTACTCATGAATCAACTTTGTCTTGTCTCCTTCGGCAGAAAAAACAAAAGCCTTTATATATATCAACTAGGCATATCTATCCCTTGTGAGTCACCAGCTTCATCTTCGCAGTCTTATTTAGGCTCAGGCAGGCTCATGCTGCTACCCATTTATGAAGTTGCCTGGTTTTGCTGAGCTAAGGGAACTAGGATGCCGTCAGGGCCTAGTGGAGATTGGGATCTTCGGCTACTGTAGATGATCAGCATAAGGACTACCTCCAGTAAAGGAGTCACAGTAGCAGGTAGAGGAATGGCTCTTAAGGAGTTTATTAACACATTGCAGGATGATCACCTGTGGGAGGAGATAAGCTCAAAATACATAAGGTGAGTTGGCTGAGAAGACACTCCCGCATGTACTTGAGAGAAAGGTATTCATTTCTGTGGCCTTCAATACAGTATGGAGGTTATTCTTAGACCTGTAGTTTTTCTAGGGCAAGACAGGGCAGGGAGTCATGGAATACAGATGGAAAGAAAGGGACTGTATCCTCCTCACTTGGACTTCAGAGGAAATAGGATGACCGAAATCATGGGGGTGGTGTAGTTTTTGTACAGAATGTGTAACGTTTTAATGACTAGGATCCTCTGTGCTAGGTATCAGCAATAAGGCACTGTTTTGTTTATGACCTAATCCACTCCTGACCTTCTACTTGAAACAGGACCCCCAGTTATTCATTCTGGAATCAAAGACCTCAAGGTCTTGAAAACAACCCAGTCTGGATTTGAAGGTTTCATCAAGGACCAGTTCACCACCCTCCCTGAGGTGAAGGACCGATGCTTTGCCACACAAGTGTACTGCAAGTGGCGCTACCGCCAGTGCAGGGATGTGGACTTCAAGGCTACCTGGTATGAACATGTGCAAGTAGTGTCTGCCCTTGTCCCAGGGGCACAGACTTCATAGAGTCTTAGATCTGAAAGGGAAACTTAGAGGCCATTCAACTCAACCTCCCCTCCCACTATTCAGAAATCTCTTCTGTTTATTCAGTTTATTAAATTGATGGTTCTCAAACATGCATGTGCATCAGAATCACACAGAATCAGAAAATGGAGCTTGCTGGTCCCACCCCCAGAGATTCTGATTCTGTAGGACTGAGGTGGGGCCCAAGAATGTGCATTTCTTACAAACTCCCAGGGGATGCAGATGCCACTAGAGTGGGGACCATACGTGAAGAAACACTGCATCAAATGAAAAGAATATCTGGCCTTACTACCTTATGGTGATGCAGAGAGGGCTAAACAAGGGTGACCAACTTGTTTCCGTTTGTCAGGGACTTTCCTGATTTTAATGCTGAAAGTCCCACGTCTCAGGAAACCTCTTGATTCCAGGCAAGCTGGGATAATTGGTCAATCTAGGCTAAACTAAAAATGACATGGTGTTCATAAAAGCATTTTATAAGTTGTAAAAGCTTTAAAAATATTGTCAACTGAAATAACAAACTGAGATAGATTCGCCAAAGATAATGAATTTATTTAGGAACACACAGGGAATCTGCAAATTTGTGGGTTACAGGAACCATAGGTATATCCTAAGAGGTTGAGGCAAGGGGAAGCTTTTAAAAGCAAAAGGAAAAAGTGTCCGTTATTTGTTTTGAGACAAAGAGAACACTGGTTGTGTACAGTGGCTATTGCAGTAATTAACGCCAGCTCATTAGTGGAAACTGTGTCAGGCAAGTGTTCTTGTACATCCTGCCAGCTGTCTTTGTGACTCATGTTGCAAGCCGCAGTTTGAAAAGTCCTTGGCAAAATTCTTGTTACAAGCATATGTACCTAAGAGCCCTTCAGACAGTCTTTGCAATAGTTCTTACAGCCATGTGTGCGGGAGGGCCCTCCCTCAGCTTCCTGGCTTTATTTATTTATTTCACTGGAGTCTGACACAAGTGACTCCATTTTGATTCTGACAACTCACAACATAAAGGTATGATTATTATTATAATATCCTGACAGGGAATAATTAGGCCTCTGAACTTTCAGAACTTGCCTTTTGATTAAGTATCTCATTCTTTTGCCAAGCTCTGTTAGCAATTTCTACCCTACCATAAGCTAGAATCTGCATGCATACCCTTCCCCCACCACCCACTCCCACAGCTCTCCCTCCCACTGGTGTAGTTTTTCTCTACTTCTTTTATTATGTGATAGGCTTTTAAATGCATGACGAGAATGTCACCTCAGTCCTCTTTCCTTTTTATTTCAAGCACTCTCCATGAGCAGCAGCCTGATGTATTTATGTTGAAAAGAGCATGAAATTAAACATGCCAGAGGCAGGATAGTACTGTAGGCTGGGCCTCCTACTAAAAAGAGAGACTTAGAGCAGATCATGTAACTTTTAAGCTCAAATTCTTCATCTCTAATTGGGGATAATAATAGTACCTACTTCAGCTATATTGAGAGAATTCAATGACATCATCACATAAAATGCTTAGCACAGAAAAATCTCTCTAACCTAAAAACTCAGAGTCTGGTACAGAGTAAACCCCTAAATGTAACAATTCAAGGAACTAGCCAAGCAGAACAGCAAGATGGTGAGAATACTTGGGAATCCTCTTCATAGGTTCTTCAAACATGACGGGAAATTTACCCTGAAGTGCCCATTGGGCCCTGGTGCCAAACTATGAAGACAGTCTAGTGATGCTCAGTATATTTGTTGAATGGGGCGTGTGGGTGTGTGTGTGTGTGTATATGTGTGTGTGTGTGGGTGTGGTGTGTGTATGGTGTGTGTGTGTGTAGGGGAATGGGAAGTGAGGTGTTTTTGGCATTACAGGATACTAATCTCTTCTAAAAACATCAATAAAATTTTCTGGGGACAGACAGGTCACTGTTTCTTTGCTTTCTAACACATTCCTAAAATTCCATCGTTTCAGGATCCTCAGTGACCTTCTCTGTGTTTTAGGGACACCATTCGGGACCTTGTCCTAGAGAAATTTGCTGGGCCCTATGACAAAGGCGAGTACTCGCCCTCTGTGCAGAAGACCCTCTATGATATCCAGGTGCTCTCCCTGAGCCGCGTTCCTGAGGTATGTTGTGTCAGTTGCCATTCTGAGGATTGGGAGAACGTGTGTCTTCTGTCAGCTCTGAGAAAGACTTGAGAGTTAAAATAAGAAAGTGGAAGACACATGAAAAATGACATCTGTTGTTGTTCCAAAGCTTGTTATAGCAAGTGAGAAGAGAGCACAAAATGGAAAAATCTGTCTAACCTGAAAACACAGGCCACTGTTGTAGTCCTTGAGTTTTGTTGAAAATTCTTTGAGTCCCTTCAACCTGCCACTGATTTAAGCCTCATATTGAGGACACTTGAATGCCTTGAGGGAAAGGGGTAATTATACAAAGGTTCTGTGTTTCAGGAGAACCAGAGAATGAAAGATAGATGTAGAGAGATTTCATCCATCCATCCATCCATCCATCCATCCATCCATCCATCTATCCATCCATCCATCTATCCATCTGTCCATCCACCTACTTCCCTACCCATTCATTCATCCGTTTATTGAATGGTGATTATGTCTCTGGCAGCACACAAAGGATACAAAGATAAATTTGACATAGTCGCTACCTTCAAAGAGCTCATCGTTCAGTGAACAAACAAAATAAGTAAACTAGCAATACAATAGAGAAAAGAATATTATGAAAGTACAGAGCAAACCACCTAACTCAGTTTTGGGAGATGGGTTCAGCCAGGTTTTCTAGAGGGAAGGGTGTTTGATTTGAGTCTAGAGGTTATCTGGGTTTACTCTCAAGGGTGAGGCAGCAGGATAGGTATGGAGACAAGAGATAGCGTGATACAGTTGTTTACTGTTGGGTCTACCACATGTGAATGAATATATATGAATGAATTATAGTCTTTCCATGTGCCTACAGATGAGGCAGGAACCACAGCAGCCAGTCAAGAGGGCCTTTGCAGGCTTATGTATAGAGTCTGTACCTTATCCTGAAGTCTTCTGGGAGCCATCGAGGGGTTTAAACAGGATGTTTTGTGCCAGATTTGGACTCTAGGAAAATCACTCTGACAGAAATGTGATGAATGAAAAGGCTGATGGACCACAGGCAAGGAGACATGTTGGGATCTATTTCAGAATCTTGCAAGGAGAATCTGGGCCATGGTGGGGCTGGAAAGGAGGAGTACCACCCTTAGACCTGGGCAAGAGGGACTCTGGCCGTGGCTCAGCACTTTAGAGGCCCTCTTCAGACCTTCCTCTGGCTGGGCCTCCCTCTGCTGGGTGAAGAGTCACTGGGGCCACAGCAACATGCCCTGCAGAGGCCCATGCATTCTCCAGAATTTCCTGTCCAAATAGCCCTGAGACTACTTCTGGAACCTGGACAAACCGCTTCTTGAGATCTGTCTTCCAGAGGGCAGATCATGCTATTGGTGTTCACGTTTAGGCCTGAGAGTAGGTAAAGAAGCAGATGTTTGCAGGAGGTATGGGTGGTGCTTGACATGCAAGCTGGAGTGTCTACCCATGTGAGTCCAAGAGAGAAGGTGGGATGGGCGTAGGCGAGGGTCTGACTCTTCCCATGCTGCCATGCTCTGGCATGGTACTCCACGAGTCAGAGAATTTTAAATTAATACCTGGCTTTCCAGGTTGTTATGAAGGATATATTTGTCAAGTTAGAAGAGTAAAATACATTTAACTTAAGAAAAATTTAGCTTGATTTATGTAACTTTAAAATCTTTATACATTTGATATGTGGGTCTCCAATTATACTCTTACCTCAAGGCCTGTAAACGTTAGGTGCCGGCCTGGAAAGGAGAGAGTGGAATGAGGAGGAATTTAGAAGCTTGACTGGCTAGTAACTGGAGGCCAGTTGGATGTCAAAGAGGTCTCCCAGATTTCTGACTCGAGGAGCCCTTTCTTTTCAGAGAAACACATTTTGTACACTGAGGGGGAGAAGGGTGAGCCCACCATCTAATCACAGAACTAGCAGGAGAGAACAGTGTCGGGCAGTGGAGGAACATCAGAGGGTGTCTCCAAATCGGAGAGAGAACCTGAGTAATGGGCATAAGGGGAGGGGAGGGGGAGGGGGGCTGGAGCGACAGAGATGGAGGCTTGCAGCTCCTAATGTGATGCATACCACTGTGGATTCCAGATAGAAGATATGGAAATCAGCCTGCCAAACATTCACTACTTCAACATAGACATGTCCAAAATGGGTCTGATCAACAAAGAAGAGGTAAGAGAACTTTGAATATATTTAAAGCACATATCTGACCCACCCACTTCTGCCCCCCTTTTATAAACCTGGGATGATAACGTTACTGAATGAAACTCTTAGCAACTGTTGCTTTGGGGAATATTTATAGTTGCCAGTGATTAGAGCCCTCTTCAATTCTGGGACTTTCAATGCCTGAGGTTGGAGTGCCCTTGAAGTGGATGAATGCTTATATAAGGCTGGAAGCTGTAGAGAGGAAAAGACAGAGAAGGAACAGTGTGTGCCCAAGGAAATGGCTCTGAGATCTGCTTCTCGGAAAAGTACCTAACAACTTCATTATTCTTCCATCATGAGGTAATGAGGAGAAAAAGAAGATTCTATTTTTACTTTCTTCCATCATTCCTACCTTTTGATTAAGTAGTCAACTCAGTGGCATAAAATACACACAGGAAAAGATGAAAGAGTATTTTTGTTTCTAATTGCAATTACAGAAGGTAAAATGAGGAAATTAATTTTTTGAAAAGAACACTTTGTCTTGGAAAAAGCATTTCTCCTAACTCTTTTTTTAAGCATGGCAGAAGGTTAAACCACTCATCGTGTCTGACTAGACAGCCTGAAGTCCTTACTGGTGGCCTGGTGTGGTCAGTTCTTGGGAGATCAGAATCATTCTTCCCTCTTGGACTACGTTTAAAATGATAAGATTTCTCAGTTTGCTTCAGCTTCCCACACACTTCTATAATCTAGAAAACATTATTTTGAGTATCTTCTTTCAGTATGTGTTGGGGATCGAGATAGGGAAGGAGCTATCTATTATTAGCGTGGCTCTGCTCCCATAGATTCATATCCTTTGGTGGATAAAGGCTAATGAATGGGTCTTCAGAAGGTCCCACATTCTGCATCTGATACCCCAGGAGCCTCACAATCCTTCAGGCCAGGTACCTCCTTTCTGTTTTGCAAGTAATGTGGGTGGCCTCTGGCAGGCTTTGACCACCATCAGCAGGTGGAGGCTGGGGAGTCACATCTGGAAACAAAAGTCATGCTTAGGTGCCCGGCATGGGTGATCTAGAGTCATGAGTTGCTTAGGAGACCAACCTTGGTCCCACATGCTGTTCATCCAGCCATAAGGAGAGGCAGCGCTGTTTACTTTAGAGGAAGGGAAGGATATGGCTACTAGAATGTCATTAATTAGAACATAAAGCCTTTTTAAAGCCTTCTAGAGGGCAGAAGAGGGACCTGAAAGTAATCCTGGCTAAGTCCATCAGAGGCAAAACGAATGGACCTTAAATAGAAAAAAGGGTCAGGTGCCATGGCTGGAGTAGTGCTTAGCTCAGGACCCCAGGCAGAGAGAGGAGGTCTCCTGAGGCCCCCTCACACCTCAGGTCTGCCCTAATCCCAGTGTGCTGGGAGGCCACGGCCACAGGGTTCTTCCCTCTAGGAAGTCAGACTCACAGCTCCCTCATGGAGCCCAGCTGGGGACTTGAAGGCAGGAAGGCCTGAGTTCCTTTGGATCAGGGCTCTGCATAAAAAGGCACCTGAGTGGCTGAACAAGCTGTCCTTGTGACTGTACTTTGAGGATGGCTGGGGCTGCTCCTGGACTCTCACCCAGCAGGTGTATACAAAGTGAACATAGCACATGAGAAACAGGAAGTTGGACACATTGGAACCAGCAGAGAAGTGACAAATGACAGGGTGGGAAGGTGGAAGAACTCTAAAAGTACGGCTCTCTGGAGCCATTTAGAATTGAGTGAACAGCCCTGCAGACCTCAGACACTTCTGAGTGCATGGTGATCCTGCAGCACTGGCCAATGACTCATAGCCAAAGTGAGTCACCAAGAAAAGGTCAATTGTGTTCAGTACACTGCCTTTAAAAAGCAGAGATATGGAATGCATTTTAGAAATATTTCTATCTCGATGAGTAACATTTCTCAAAACCTTTTAAATTTTCTAGAAAATTGACTCATCTCTCAACTATTGCCAGAATAATAAGGCATTACCATGCTTGAAGTAATTTTACTGGATGACATATACATTTTCCGGTTTAGCAAGTTGTTGTTTTTGTTGTTTTAATAACTGATTCTTAGAAAGGAGGAGAGAACTATTTTAATGTTTCTTAAGCTACCATGTGGTTTTTCTACAGGTCTTGCTGCCATTAGACAATCCATATGGCAAAATCACTGGTACAGTCAAGAGGAAGTTGTCTTCAAGACTGTGACATTGTGGCCACCAATAGGAGTCCACTTTCAGCTGAGGAATTCCTTAAGTCATTTGTGATGCTGGAGATTATAGCATGTAGCCATGCAAAATTTCACACTAGTATATTGATTTATAGTGTTCACTTTCGTCCAATACGAAACAATTAATTTCTTCTACACCTAGCTCAGCAAGGCATTCTGTGGATTACCTTATTAGTAATTATAACATACTTTATGGCTATAGTTTAAAGATTGCTGAGCAGTATTACAACAGTTATACATCAGTGTTTCTTTTTGGTTGTCTTATGCCTTCCTAGCTTCGAGAAGCTTTAGAATCAATTCATTAAGAAGATAATCATGAATTAATGGGTGTGTCACATCAATTAGTTTGTGCACAGCTTTAAAAAGCAAATATTGTTTTCATCCTACTGATGCTCCTAAGTAATGCAGAAAATGAAATAAAATTATGTTGAAAAATATCACCATTGTTACTTCATTTGACTGAATATTTGGATTTTTAAGAATGCTCTAGCATATCATTGATGATTTATTTCCACTTTGATAGTACTTCTGTGATCTTAATGTATTGATTTTAAACTTTTTCAATCCTTAGAGAATATTTAGTACATATAAGGGTACTGAAAAAGAGTATAAATTGTTTTTCTTTGAATAATGCATCCCTTATGTACACAAAATGTCACATTGAATAAATGTTAAGCCAATATACAGATGGGTAGATGTACACATAGAAAGAAGAATAGAGAGTATATATGTGAAAATATCAGCAATGACGATTTCTGGACGATGGGATTATGAATGTTTTTTATGTACCTTTCCGAATCTTCCAAATATGAACAATTATTTCTTTTACAATCAGAGAAACAAATATAGTTGATGATTTAAAGATGCATACAGATTTGAGGGCTGATTATATCAACTGACTGACACTACCATTGTATACATATAATAAAGCTTCACAGATTACAACTTTAGAAACCCATGATGAAAACCTGTCCACATAAACATTCTAGATAACTTTTTCCATTAGAAAAATCTTTCTTTAAAAAAATAAAATCTCCATTTTTAAGAAATGCGTACATATGAGCCCTTAGTATTATTTGTTAATACAGCTTCAGTCACGTTTATAATACCACTACTTAAGGTTGCATCGTATAGTGGTTAATTGCACAAACTCATTTAAATCCTGGCTCCACCTCTCAGTAAGTATAAGACAAGTTGCTTCATCTGTAAAATGGAGGTGAAAAGAGAACCCACCTCACAGGTCTTTTGAGGATTAAATGGGTTAATGCTTGTCAAGTGCTATGGTAGTATTTGGCCTGACACACAGACATTTCTATATACGTGTTTGTTGAATGTAATAAATGCACTGCCTTTTCATTTGTTATTAGGCCCGCATAGAAAAGCCATCATTGGCCTCTGGGTCAGGCAAGAAATGGGAGTTGTTGAGAGCAGCAAACCCTACAAGATGCTGGAGGCCATTCACAAGTGAGTGCCTGCTTGGAAAATAATGTGGGATAAGAACAATGAAATAATTTGATGAGGAAAGTGTTGTGCTACACTGAATACTCATGCACAAAATGTGCTTCTACATTGTGTGACTTACGTGGCCAAATGACTGGTACATTTTATTCCTCTGCGAATTTGTTAATTCTGTTCCAAGAGAAAAGAGACGAACATGACTTTTCAAAAACAAAAAACAAAACAAAACCCCAACTTAATTAGGCCTTTTTTACTTGATGTTCTCATATTCTTGTAAGTTTTAGGAACACTGGCTTTGCTTCAGAGAAGAAACCCATGTTAGAGCAGAATCTTTAGACAGAAATTGGGGCCCATTTGTACATATGTGCATTTTGCTTCTCCTGAGCTCTTAGCACATTTAGTGCAATAGATTGCAAATGAGCTATTGGATGTTATATGCCAGGTATGTGGCAGGAAAGCCTGTAGCATTTGAAGTTTTCAAGGAGCAAGTTCCTATGTTGTGAAGGGTGTTTCCCTGTTAGAATTGTGAACGATGGTGCTGAAAATCAGATTTGGTTTTCACCTGTTCCTTTCAGTTTGGCAGACGGACAGGCAGACCTGAACTGTAAACACCTGTGAGGTAATTTGTTTTAAAAACACTTCATGATTTTGCTAAGAAGGCGCCAGGGGTTCAGTTCCAGTTATCTGAGAAGCAGAGCTGCCCTTACAACACTCTCCCTCCTCTGGCCCCACCTCTGTGTCTCTCTCTCTCTCTCTCTCTCTCTCTCTCTCTCTCTCTCTCTCTTTGCTTTCCCCAACCCTATCTCAAGTGTTTTCATGGAGGAATCGTGCAGGTGGTTCCAAGTCCACGTGCTGCCGGGGAGGCAGTTTCCATGGCATTCAATGGAGCAGGCTGTCATGTGGGGCTTGTGGTTTTGGCAGCCAAGATTCTGCCTAAGATTTGTTTCATATTCTTTAAATTTCATCTCATAATTTTCATAGTGACAGACTCAGAAAATATATCTCATTCGTTTTCCTTTTCCTTTTTAGAGTCAGACTTAAGTTCAGGCCATTCCTTATTTTTAGAAACCAATGTTGTCTTCTCTTTTTTCTACCCCAATATAGAAACATAATAAGTCTGTTGAGACAGCGTTTTACTGATTTGTCATTGAAATAGAATTTACCTTCTTCAATCACCTGCAGATTTTAACTAGAGAAATTTGAACTTTTTCGTAACATCTTTATACTTTGTCCAGAAAGAGCATTTCCTCTCCTCTAGACTCTGAGCTGTGTGAAGTTGGCCCTTTGCAGTTACCTTTGCTAGACCTTTACAACTTCTGCTTTCCTGCCTGCACTCATGAGGAAGCCAAAGCTTCTTCCCAAAGAGAGAGACTTGAAGCCTTCTAACCAGACACACAGGACCCTTCTGGCTTCCACATACTGAAACTTCATCTCTATATTTTTCACAGTCTTAGCACTCATTTCTCTTAGAGCTCAGCTACCTCTCATTCTTCCGTTTGCCCAGGCTCCCTCTCAGAAATTCTTAATTTTGTGGAGCTTATCAAGACCCTGTTGAGAATATAATGGCTCTGGACCTTCTTCCCAGAAAAATGCTCCTTCATGTCTCTACAGGTGCCTCCACCTCTGCTCAGGAAGTAGTTCACACATTATCTTTAAAATATAAAGGATTCCAACAGAAATTTACAACATGAGGAATATATTTAACCAAACTTATAAGGTATACTACTCCCTTTACATAAGAAAAAAAAAACTAGCCAGAAAAAAAGACAAGAATCCCAGGTGTATTAGTTTCCTGAGGCTGCCATAACAAATTACCATGAACTTGGTGGTGCAAAACAATAGAGATTTATTCCTTCATAGTTCTGCAGTCCAGAGTCCAAAATCAAGGTGTGGTCAGTGTTGTGCTACCTCCAAAGACTCCGGGGGAGATTCTGTTTTCCCTCATCCAGCTTCTCATGCCTTCAGGGGTTCCTTGACTCACAGCTGCATCACTCCAGTCTCTGCCGTCATGGCCACATTGCTCCTCCTTCTTCTATCAGGTCTTCCCTGTATGACTCTTATAAGGACACTTGTCATTGGATTTGGGGCCCACCTGGATAACCCAGGGTGATCTCTTCATCTCAAGATCCTTAATGACATCTGCAAAGATCTTTGTTCCACATAAGGTCAAATTTGCAGGTTCTGGCAATGAAGACATGGACTTCTGTTTTGAGGGCCCATACTTGGTGTATCCAACCCACTGGAATACACCCATACTTGGTGTATTCAACCCAATACACCAAGTAAGGTGTCAGTGAGCTTCTTAAGGGTAGCTCTTCTGGTGTATGTGGATCTTAGCTATACATAAGCTACTCTTTCCTTCAGATCTGGGAGACAGACCATCCCCTTCCCAGTTTAATCGATTGTCACACAGATGCTTATTAAAGGTTGAAGAGCATGGACTTGGGATGCAGATAGTCCTAAGGTTTAGACTGGGCCTCACCAATTTCTAGCTGGGTGACCTTGAACAAGTACTCTCTAAGCTTAAGCTCTTTTGTTTATGAAATGGGAATAATAATAACACCTACCTCACAGTGCACAGGGTAACCAAGCATTAACTGAGATCATGCATTAGCTAGAATGCCTTTGGCAGCAAGTAACTGAATACCTAAGAATGTCTTAAACAGAAAAGACATCGTGCTTGCCTCAGAAGTTTAAGAAATAGGCTATCACAGGATGGAATTGCCAATTCTGTGATGGCATCAGGCCTCAGGCTCATTCCACCCTTCACCCTGCTATCCTCAATATATGGTAATGTTTTCTCTGTGGCCACAAAATGGGGGATAAAGCTCTTGTTAAAGATGCTGTGGTGCCTCCTGCATGACAATCTCAGAGTCTTCCTGTATTTTTCATGTGGAAGCTGACTGTGATAGCAGGAGTGGTTCCAGGAAGGAGACTCTAAAATGGGATTTTGGAGCTGGATCACCCACTGGCTCACTGGCAGTGAGCCTTTGGAATGCTGCAACCACGCAGTTGTTAAAACTGTCTGCAGAGGTGAATTGGGGTAAGATACTGGAGAAAGGAATATACTGGCATGGGCAAATATCTCAAATGTTTGAGAGGTGTGAGGGAAATGGTTATTATAAGCACTTTGGAATTTGGATGTGTGTCACTGGGGACAATTAATACATTAAGAAAGGCAATGAAAAGTGGAGGATGATTAATATAAAGTAGAGCATGAATGCAAGAGGGCCTCCTTGGCAACACATGTAGACAGTATGCATCTAGATAGCAGAAAAAGCCTAGGATCAGAGCCAGGTCTTAATTATAAGAATAGCAGAGCTCCAAGGAAAACTGAATTCTCCACCCTTAATAGCTCTGTCGCACTAAGGTCAGGGTCCTGACTGATGCACTTGAAATCTTGCATCCTTAGCTTTCCCTGAATTTTCTGGGCCTGCAGTATTGGCCTGTTTCTCCCTGTTAAAAGCTAGCAGTGCCCCTCTTGCTTGAAGACAATGCAGAAGCTTCTGCCTACAAGGAAACACATGCCCCCTTGGGATCTATCCCCACCTCCTGACCACCAGATCTATAAATAGAGTAAGTCACACTGTACACCAGCCAGAAACATGATGGGCTTGCTAAGGAAGGAAGGAGACCACAGGCCAAAAGAGTGGCAAAGGCCCAGCCAATATATGTAAAAGCTGGAAGATTATACATGGGTGCTGGATCAAACTCATCCAATTTTCAAATCAAGAAGCAAGAAGAGAAGCAGTTTCCACTCACATGAATGGACAGTTGTGTACATTTATGGTCTTGCCCCAGGATGACATTAAATTTTCTAGCCTTTGTATATGGGACCAGGACTATCAGGACATTTCACAGGACATCACATTTGTCCATTAAACCCTTGAGATCATATTAATTGGACTGGATGACCAAGAAGTGACACTTATACTCTGAAGAATGGTAGATAAGCCGATCAAAGCCCCCACCACATTAGTGATATTTCTAGCAGTCTGGTGGTCTAGGACAGGGATTGGTGAAATCTGTCCCACCACTTGTTTTTGTAAATAAAGTTTTATTGGAACGCAGCCATGCTCATTTGCTTATATATTGTCTGTGGTTGTTTTTATGTTATAATGGCAGAGTTAGCAGTTGAAACAAAGACTATTTGGTCCACAAAGCTTACAATATTTGCCCTTTGACCCTTTGTAGGAAAAGTTTGCTGATCCAGGGTCTAGGGTATTATAGGACATCCCCTCCAAAATAAAGGACACCTTATTGCGTCTCAAGCTTTCTACCACTAAGAAGAAAGCACAGTGCCTTGTATTCTCTTTGGTTTTGGAAGACTTATATTCCACACATGGTAATACTGCTCCAGCACATTTACTGGGTGGCAAGGAAGGCTTCCAGCTTTGCATGGGGCCCACCAAAGGAAAAGGCACTGCAGTAGGTCCAGACTGGGTACAAATATTCCTTCTGCTTGAACCATGTGAATCAGCAAATTCTATGCTATTAGAGATGTCTCTGATTTGGGAAGATGCTGTGTGGGGCTGTGAGTGGACTAAAACACACTGACAAGTATTTATTCTCAGTCAGCAATAACAACCAACATAGAACACTTCTGTGACCAAATGTTTGGGGATTTCTCTCCACTAACAAGCAAGCAATCAATTCTGCAGCAGGCACCCTTTAGGTGTCCTCTAATTCAGTTCTGTTCTTACTTAATCTACTTAGAGATAGCATCAGATCCCACAGGTTAAGGAGTCAATGCCCAAGACTGCCACCCATCGCCCCACTCCATGCAGCCTTCAGACACCAATCTCAAGCATCAGGTTGTTATACCTGTGCTTCTGACCAACTGGCTAGAAATCAGGGGTCCCACACTCTCCTCCTTGGGTTAGATTAATTTGCTAGAACAGTTCCTGAAACTCAGGGAAACACCTACTTAACATTCACCAATCTATTATAAAGGATATTACAGAGGATACAGATGAAAAGATGCATATGGTTAGGTATAGGGGAAGGGGCACAGAGCTTCCATGCCCCCCCACTGGGTGTACCATCCTCTGAGAACCTCCATGGGTTCAGCTATTTGAAAGCTTTTTGAAACATGCCCTTTTGAGTTTTTATGAAGGCTTCATTACACAGGATTGATTGATTACATCATTGGCCATTGGTAATCAACTCAACCTTCAGTCCCTTTCTCTTTCCCAGTGGTTGAGAGTGGGCCGAAAGTCCCCACCCTCTAATCAAGCCTTGGTCTTTCCAGTGACCAGCCCCTATCCTTAAGCTACCTAGGGACTGCTTTCCATCAGTCAGTTATTAGCATACAAAAAGACGTCACTTCAGAGATTCTAAGGATTTGAGGAGTTGTATGCCAGGAAATTGGGTGAAAACCAAATATATGTTTTACAGTCTCACAGGGGCTTATGCCAAGACCCAATGGGAAAATTCCAACATAAACTCCCAGGGTTCTGGAGCTAGGCTATGCTATCTATAGCAGAGAATCATTCACCATTTGAAAAATAGCTCCTGATGTGTTACTTACTGGGTTTCAGTAAAAACTAAAGTCTGACCATGGAACATCAACAGACTTTGTGGCCAGAGACGCTCATCATGAGCTGGTTTCTATCAAACCCACCAACTATTAAGGTCTGGCAGGCGCAGCAGCAATCCATTGCAAGATGGAAATGACAGATCCAGGCGCAGGTAGAAGTAGGGCTAAAGGGCATAAGAAAGGCACATGAGCCAGTAACCCAGATCCACATGTTATCCACTGCTGTTTCTTCAGCACCTCTTACAGTATGGCCATTAAGGAGTGGGTGATTGTTATGACAGTGTTGAAAGAAAATCTTCTCAAGGAATACAATTTTAGAAAATACACCAAAGAGTCATCTACTTTGTGTGTAATGTGTTTCTAGGTAATAACATATACAAACTTGTGGGCAGTGGCAATTGGCTTGGTGGGTTGGTTAGACACTTGGAATGAGAAAGATTAGGAGATTGGTCAGAGGAAAGAAGTTTGTAAATGGGCCTGTGTGGGTGGACATGAAATGTGAAGATTTTTGCTTTGCATCTTAATGTCCACCAAAGAGCGTCAGCCATGGACAAGACACTAAACAATCAAGCAGACGATGACTTTGCCAGTGGATGTCGGTCACCCTTTGTCACTGGCAGTCCCCGCGCTGGCACAAGGAACTCATGAATAGCCATGGTGGCAGGAAAAGCCTGGGATCTGGCTTCCCATTACTAATAATAACTGTTGCTAACACATATCCAAAGTTCTAGCAGTAGAGACCAATACTGAGTGAGACCTTATGGCACCTACTTGGCAGCAAGTTAAATATATTGGACCCCTTTTATTCTGAAAAGACCAGTGATTAATCTTGACTAAAATGGACACATATTTTGGGGATGACTTTGCCTTTCCTGCCCGCCCACAGGGTCTCTGTCAGCACCGCTAACCAAGGGCTTACAGAATTCCACATACCATCACTCAGACCTAGGGACAAAGAGACCCTCTTTAAAGTAAAAGAAATGTGACAAGCTGTAACAGATCATATAATCCTATCACATACTGGACTATCCCAAAGCTGCTGGTCTGGGAGAGTGATGGAATAATCTCTTAAAGGCACAACTGTGATGTCAGCTTGGAGCTAATACTCTGTGATGTTGGGCTGCTGTCCTCCAGGATGCAGGTGCATCCCCTAAATACTTAGCTCTTATATTGTGTTATGTCCCCAGTAGGTAGAACATGTGGATCTGGTAACCAAGACATAGAAATAGAAATAGTACCACTTACTATCATTCCCAGTGATTTACCATGGAAATCTGTGCTTCCCCTACCCCCTCAACTTTAAGCTCTGATTGTATAGAGGGCCTATTCCTAGGGGGATACTTCTACCAGGGAACACAGTGAGACTGATTTAAACTTAAAGCTATAGGGGTATGCAATCAGCCAACCTGACAATTCTCAAGATAAAACAGCTGTTCCCAGCTCACTGCGCAGAGAGAACCATAATCAATCAAAACTTTAGAACATTTATGAAAGGGAAATGACGTTGTAGAATGTGAAAGTGCTGTGAGTTTTAATTGAATGGTGGAGGGGGCCAATGACACGTATAACTCAGATCATTGCATTTTTAGAAAATCATAGAAATTGAGTGCTGAAATAAACCTCTAATTGGACATGTTTATTTTAGTGGCAACTGAAGCAAGAGAGGTTAAGACTTGTACAAAATCTTGCAGATATGTCAATGGCAGATCTGGGAACAAAACCCAGGTCTTCTGGCCCCTAGTCCAGGGTTCCTGCATCTGCCACTATGGATGCATAGCTGCACAGTTTTCCTTTTTAATTGTGTGTGGATTAGGCCAATGTTAACTTACTTTGCATTCTGTATACACACCATATAGAAGGCTGATGAATAACCTACAGACATTCTGGTGGCAAGAAGTCACCTTAGCATTAAAAATTCATAATAGAAATTTGCCCAAATAGACAATTTAGCAAACTGGTGTCAACCTAATTGGCTCAAGTTAATGAATGCAGCTGCACTCAGATTTTTTTCAGTTTTATTAATTTTTTTTTCTGTTTATGACCCACTGATGCCTTCATTAAAATCACAACAGTATTATAGGCCTCCATTTCATTAGTCTCAGAAAACCTTTTTGAATGTCATTGAACACTCGTTTTGGATTGGGGACAGGATCCATTTAGAATTCCCCAATGCCTCAAACCAACTTCTTAAGTCTTTGGGGACCAATAAAAACTTACATGCATTTTGCTTAACACATTTCCCCTAACTCAGCATAACAATTTTTCAAGGAGCTTAAATAATGCAAGTTTTTTTTTTTTTGTTTATGTACCCTTTTGAAAACAAAGCATCTGGTACCACCCAATATCCATTGTCATCCCCCTATAAAAATAATTTTGTTTTTTTAGCAGTATTAGGATGCACCCAATGAGCAGTATTTAGGGTCAGCATACAATAATTCTGTGACAGTACTGAGCTTGAAGTGGAATGAGATCATAGTAACAAAACCCTATTTTTAATGTACTTTTAATGTAATATAACTGTACCATGTATTCTCATTCAATCTTCCATCAACTCATAAGACTGGTACTATAGAAGAACTGCCAGCTTCTCCAAAGTATCCACCCTCCTGTCCTTGTTTATCTGGATACCTGGCTTCCCGAAATCAAGACTCCAGTTCCAACCTCCCCTGCAGCAAGGTATCGTCAGATGACTAAGTTCTTGTTAAAGGGATGTCAGGGAACGTGCTATGTGCAGTTTCTCATATGAGGTGTCCTTCTTTACCTCTTTTTCTTGGCTGGAATGCAGTTGTGATAACTGAAGCCAAAGCAGCCACCTCGGACTACATGGGGAACTATGTGTTGAGGATGGAGGAGCCACACAAGAGGGCTGAGACCCAAACGTTATGGAGCAGCTCTACCATCCCTGAACTGCTTACCTTCAAACTCATATGCATAAAAGAGAATTTCTATCTTAAGTCACTGTTATTTTTTTCAACTGAAGCTAATCCTGAATGATGCACTTGAGCTACATTGTTCTAATTGAGATGTGCAGTAAATATGAAATGCACACTGGATTTCAGAGGCAAATGAAAAGATTTTATAAAATATCATCAATAATATTTATACTGATTATATGTTAAAATGATAATATTTAAGCCAATATATATTGGCTTAAAATCATATTATTTTAATTATTTTTTCCTGGGTCGCCTTTTCAAATGAGACGACTAGAAAATTTTAATTTATGTAAGTGGCTCACATTCTGTTTCTATTGAGCATTGCTAGGCTGATGCTGCTCTGCTTTGTTTCTGCATCTGAACTAGAGAATAGATGAGGTTCCTGAGGCTAAGAGGAGCTGTACGACTTACCCAAGTTCCCATGTCCAGTAAATGCCGGGATCGGATTCAAGCTCAGGTCTATCTGGTGCAACTTCAGTGACTTCACACACTACCTACTGTGTACTTCAGCTGGTGTCGTTGGGTTCAGTATAGCAGACAGAATACTATCCCAAACACTAATTATTATAGGCAGAAACTGCTGGTGGCTTGCAGTTTTACTGACTTCCACTCAAAATGTGTTTACAAGCTGATGAATTCTATAGTATTATTCTCAAACACGTATTCCCCAGCACATAAAAATAGAATGTAATCCATTGAAAAGGGCTATGAAATACAATTTGCTGAATGCTTCTGCTGCCTTTGATTCAGAAAGAAGACATTTAATTTGGAAAACTTTGCCATAGGTATCCAGTGAGAGAGCTGGGGGCCTTCATGGCAAAACTTTCCTTTGTTGCTTTACCTCACTTTGCTGAAAGCTTAAGGCCTCTAACCCCTGTGACCAAAGATGCCCCATGGGTGGTGCCTGGGTAATAGCATAAACCATTTTGCAGCATATTTTCCTTTATCTGGCTGAGTCAGGCATCCTCTGCAGGTAACAAGTATGTTCAGTATTATTTACACCTTTGCTCACCATTTTCCCACATCTTTAAAAAAGGTGGCAGATTGGCTCGTATACTTGTTCTGAGGAAAAGGGACACAGTTTCTATTTGGAAATGGCCTGGCATCTCCAGCTTTCTTTATTTCTCCCTAAAGAGAGTTGTAGACAGGAACACTCTTAACTGAGGTGAAGGGACGTCACCTTGCTTTAGCCACAGGATCCTCCATTATTCTGCTTCAGTGCTAGACTAGACACAACTCTTCCTTGGGGTTCTCCAAGGGATTCTAGTACATAAGACAGCCATACTCACCAAATGAACTTGGATGCAATCATTTTAATCTTCTTCTTGTGCTATGGTATTGCCACAATTGGCCAGAAATGGTACCCAGACTCTTTAATTGCCTATGGAGGTACAGCATGAAACTAACGAGCTGGTCATTAATGCATCCATTGCCTGCTCTCTCATTCCTGTGGCTTCTATTCTTGGTTTAGAAGCAGAATTAACAAGTTTTCTCCTAAGAGGCATATCTGTCCTGTAGCAGTCAGGTCTTTGAACATTTAACTTTATCTTCCAAATCATTCCAGAAAACACTTAATGGCTCTGGGCCCAGACCTGACCCCTGCAGATCCCATTTACAAGGACTGTCAAAGACAGATGAATCACCACCAGTAAGTCCTTTCTGCATTTGGCTTCCAAATATGGAAGTGGCTGGGCAACTGTGGGTCATTAGACTTTTGCAAATTAAATTCCCCCAAAGATATTTTCACTAATGCAACTGAAGGACAATATGTGCCCCTGACTGCAGATGCTAACCTCGGAGGGACAAAAAGCTGTATTCACATGGGATATTTGCTAAGGACAGAATGAAAAGACTGCTACCAACTGGCCTCTTTTTCTTCATATTCATCATGCCCACTAGGTATAAAAAATGATGCTCAAATTTGCTGCACATTCCAATACAGTATGCTAGCTTGTTTTCTTTTCAACTGAATCTATTTGCAATTTTTAATTCCTGAATGAACTCACTCTAAGGAGGCTGTTTTTGTTTTTTGTTTTAGATTGGGTTGGGTGTGTGTGTGGGGCCGTGTCTAAAATTGATGTCTCAATTGCCTTCAGGGGCCTATTAATGTAAAAGTGTGAAGTTGCTGGTTTTAAGACATTAGGGAATGGAGGAGTAAAAGATTGGAGTTTTCGGCCTCACTAGAAGTGTGTAAATGTAGTTTTAAAAACACACACATACTGCACTGGCCAAAGGAAAACATGTTTCAGATTCCACTGAAAAGTGGCCAGTTTGTGACCTCATCTTTAAATCAATTCACTCAATCTCCTCTGCAGAGTCTGAATTAGAGTTTCAAATGGGGGGACAGCAGGGAGTGGCAATTACTTTCTTGAATTCCTTCTTGATTCTGATATCTTGTCTGCTTCTCCAGTTGAGAATAGTCAAATTCAACATTAGCCAATTCTCATATAAGCCTTCACCGTTAAATATATTGCCATCAGGGCACGCTCATATCCGTGAGGTGCTTCCCCACACAGCACATGTATCCGCTACTCACTGCAGATCCAGATCACATTAATAGAAATCCAGTGTGATCTGAAAAGGAATCAGATGTCTCTGGTTTTTACAGCTGTCTGGAGACAAAGGCTGCCTACCTGCTGAATTTCAAGTACTTCCGGCCTCTCTTTTTGGCCTATTTTGATCACATTGGTTTTCCCCTAAATAGAGGGAGATGAAATCACCTTGAGCTATTGCCAAGGCGTGCAGGCCTGCCTGTCCTAGGCCTTTATGCTGAGTGTAAGGAAGGCAGAATTATCTTTAAATTGCTAATTTTGCCTGAATGCTCTCATCAGAGGCTGAGGAATGAGTTTATACTTTCTGTTTGCTCTTCAATTCCCCTCGCCCCCAAGTCTCACAGAGCAGTCCAAATCTGAGGTTTAGTTGACTTAGTTGAACCCAAGTTCAAATCTCGAGAAAAATACAGCTAAAGACAAACTTTTAGCGTCATTTGCTATGAGTGTTTAGTGGTCAGTGGACAGTGGTAATAGCAAGTTGTCTCTTAATATCTCTTTTCCTTTATCTACAGAATAATGGGACTTTGAATTTTAGTTGGGCGCATGGTTTCCAATAAAAAGATGAAATATTCCAAGTAATGTGATTGACTTCCAGTCCACAAGGTATGAGAGGAAGTAGTATGTATTTCTTGGAAGTATCCTTAAAGGAAGGTCTGTTCCTTTCCCCTTTTCTTCTCTCTGCTGGTTGGAATTCAACTGATGATGGCAAAGAAACAAACAGCAGCTATTTGGGGCTATGAAATGATTCTGGGAATGTATGTCATGCATCATGGAAAAAAAACAATAGGAGGAAACTGTGTCCCTACCATCGTGTAGGGCCACACCACCTCTGGGTCCCCTATCTTGACATTTACATGAGAGGGAAGTTGGTGTCTATCTTATTAATTGGTAGGGGTGGGAGAGACAGTTTCCATCACTCACAGCCAAACCAATTCCAAACAGCTACAGAAGGTATTAGGTGGGTGCACAGAAGAAGGGCTCGGAAATACCTCACACTATCCCTTTAAGGTAGCGAGGGGTCAAACATCATCATGATTTTACTGCGGGAAACTCCTTCACAGAGGTTTTAATCAAGATTCTCATTCCATCTTCCTTCTTCTTGATCCAGGAATCCCTTCTTTCCTATCCAGGTCTCAGCCACAGTTCTCACCTTTTGTCTCCATCACTCCTCACAACACTTAACTATATTTTGCATTTTACTTGTGTTTTCGGTCTTAGGTAGACTGTGGGAACTTAGAGATTTTAAAAAATGACTCTTTTGTAACCACTTTTTCCACTTACAGTGAAAACAAAGCATTACTTAAATTTCAGATACTCTGTACACTCTATAATTGAATCAATTTGAAATGCATTTTTAAACCCCACCTGCTATCTATACCACTTCCTATATTTTTTTCACTGTCATCTTCAGACTTTGTTCTTTCAAGAAATTATCTCCAGAGGGGACTGAATTTTATGATATTTTCTAAAATAGAAACTCTTAACTTGAGGAGGAGGAAGAGGGAAATTATGAGTCCACCAACTCTTTGCAAGTTTTGTATGTGGAAATGTGAGCTTTTGTCTGGAGAGGAAGTCAGTAGCTTTTATTAGAATTTTTTTAAAAAATCATGACCCCCACTGGCCTATAGCAAACAAAAAAAAATCTTTGGCTAAAATAACAATACCTAAAATTGGGGATGAAAGAAGAAATGAGATTTACTTGAATGAGTCACTTTATAAAGAAATTAAATCCACATATAGATTTATATAATTTCGACTTCTAAAGTTTTTCCCCTCTAAAATGCTAAATTTTCTCCCCCTAGTTTCCAGAAGACCTTAATCCTTAGTCCCAACTGAAGAAGCAACCAAACAGAAAAGATCAAAGATACACTGGCAACAAACTGAAGCAATGCTTTATTGCAACCACAAAGCACCAATTCAACAAGGCGTTGACACACAGAGATTGAACAAATGTCTCTTTGAACAGAGATGTAGCAAGCCCACTTTTTCCAAGTTCTTAAAATCAAGTACTTAAACCAGGAACTGAACAAAGCATAGGACAATTTAAAAAATTACACCATCATAAAGGAATATATATAAAAATATTCTGTACTAGTAACAAGGCTTTTTGACCTATGACTCTCAGCAAATTGCTTCAGAAACAAATTATTATAAATAAAACCATGAAGTTAAAAAAATGCTTTCTTCAAAAACAAAGAACCAATTTAAAAGAAAATCTATGCAGAAAATACCATTACTCCATTTGAAAGCTAGCTGGATATGGATGGATACCCTCAGTACACAATGGAGCTTCTCTTTTCAGAGCTACGAGTCTGCTCCTGAAGGGGCCATGATGCATGTTCACTTCAAACACGGCAGCGTATCCCAATAAAACCTTAATAAGGTCAAGTGGAGAACCCTCTATAAAAAAGGGTGTCGGCAATTCCATCCAAGTAACACAAGCTCTAAGGAGCAGAGGAATTCAAGGGAGACAGCAATCCCTTTCTTCTTTCTCCCCCTCCCCAAATGTTCTTTTGACTCTTCCTAAGTCTGTAACCAAAAGATAGTCATTCAATTAAATTCTTTTTTAAAGGATTTTGGGAAAGCAATCTATAAAGAGATGACGAAAATCCTTATGATTTCAAAGCCTTTCTGGGGAGGAGTGTCTAATCGTATCAAACATCATTCTATTTAACACATTCCATGAGGAAAACAACCCTGTACGCATCTTGTCCTTGCTCCTCCTGGCTGATTTCAGGTCAGCTGATGAATTGCCTAGTCTATCCAATAGGATAACGTTTCATTTGATTGAAATTCTTTACATATACACATGTATGTATTCTGTTTACAAAGTTTCATCACATGAAACTAAATTATGTCATTATGTATTTTTTGAGGTCTAAGACCCCAATTTGTACTATGAAGAGTTGTTCTTTAAATGCTTTGTCTGCAGAGGTTTTACATGATATTCGTAGATTTTCAGAGCAGGCCCCAATTTTAACTGAAGTCCTGTCAACACATCATTTCTTGTCATCAATAGCAGGGATTTTCCATCAATTTCCTATAATGGAAGCAGAGGGTAAAGCCAACATGTGAGTCCAAAAGCTCAGGGATAATGAAGAAAAAAGGAAGTTCAGAAGTAAAAGTCATACCAATTGTGCCCAAGCCAAAAACATTATGTTTGTAGTAGTGCCAAAATGGAAAAAATGCAATCTTCTATTTTTATCTTACATCTTTCAGCTTTATTTTGGCATTAAACACGATCCATAGCTGATCTTGCTTTCAAGCTCCTATCACAAACATCACATCTTAAAAAACAGATAGCAAGCTTACAGCATGTATCCTTACAGATCAAAGATGTTGCTTCTGAAAGGAATAATGACACTTTCCATTTTAAAAATCTATTAAAGTTTATGCAGAATTTTCTGTGAAGTTAATTTCTAAAACAACTCTAAATTAGAATGGGCAGAGATGATCATCTCTAATTTACAGGCAAGCCAAGGATCAAGCAAGAAGTTCACTTGCCTAAGATCGTGACGTTGGGAAAGGGGTGAATAGAATTCGAACTCTCATATACCTGCAGCCAAAGCCAATGTTATTTTTATAATCCCCCTCTGCTTCTCTTGATACTTAAATTTATGTTTTTTAGATGGTCCTATGGGTACTAGAGTCTTAGGTTTCCTGGAGTCTTGACAATTGCAACAATGGGGATTAGAAAAATGACTCACACTTTGGGAGACTTTCCTGCCCTTTAAAGGGGGAACCATCCACCTCAACTCAAAATCAACCTCTCCAAGATGATTTCTCCTACCACACTCCCTCTCAATGGATCCTCAAACTTCCAAATAAGGTAGTGAGGAGTAGGGCCCTGCCAGCTGAAAATCCCTTCCCTGTTCTGCTCAGAGTCCATTCCCTGCACCCTTAGGCACAGAGTCAGGTACACTGCACTCCAGGTATTCTGGAGAAACTACAAAGCTTTGGGGTGAAATAAAAACAGGTTTCTCACAAAAGAGATGAGGATCCCATATATACAAAGTGGTTTGACACTTTTGGAAAGGAAGCACTTAGAAGAATGCTGAATGCCACATTATTTTTGTTATTTTTTGTTGTGGGAACCTTACGTCTCTTAAGAACCTGAGCTGGCTCTTAGGTGACTTGGGTTCAAGAGATAAACCAGCTGTGCATGGTCGGTGAGTTGTGACATTTCTGTTCATGGTTTTACCCACATGCTTCCGCACCTACCTCTTCCACTGACCGACAGACATGGGGATACCATATGTAGCTGCAACTACATAAAACTAGACTCCCTCCCACATTATCCCAGGGTGGCTCCTCCAACTCTCATGTGCCTTGCTTGCCAGGCTGGGAAGAAAATGTGCTTTGAATGCCTAAGAGTGTGGGAGAAATAGCAGCAGGCTAGGCGGCTGAAGAAACACCCACTTTGTGACCTTAGGCAAGTCCCTTCTCTTCTGTTTCTTCCTTGGTAGGGTTTCTGACAAGATTCTATGAGAAATTGCTCTTGCAAACACTCCCTGAACTATGAGTTATACAATCACTTGTCATTATCCCTTCCATCATTCTCGACAGGACCAGGTCCTCATTTTACTTGTCAACCACCTAATATGAACCAGAGCAGAACAAGGAATTACTTGTACCTGGTCTATGGTGGTTTTGAGTCTGGGAAATCTTTCTTCTGTCAGCTACCAGAACACAAAATATCTCACATTAGTTTGTGAGAGACCGTAATACATAAAAAAGCAGTTGATTGATAGGACAACAATAGAAAATTTCCTCAAAGACACAGGAATTGACCCAACAATCCTAAAGTACTTTTCTTCCTATTTAGGCAACTAGTAATCCTAGAGACTGCCGATTAGTGAAACCTGCAGGTCTGAGAGTTGGCGTAGGAGCCTCTGGCCCCTGGAAAGCACAGTAGCTGTGCTGAAGACGCTGTGAGGTCACAGAGACCAATTTAGAGATGACCTTAAAGCTCATGCTGTGTCTTGCACATGGGCTGAGAATGTTTTACTGAACGGCAAAGCCCTTCCTGCCCTCCATCTTGCCTCAGCTGCTGTGTGCTCACACTTCACTTACTACGTGTTTTAAATAGCCATCAGGAAGAGATGACACTGCTTTCATTTCTATACACCAAGAAAACTTCCTCAACTAACTCAAAGTGAATTTTTAAAAAATCTTTGCTGGCAAAAAGTCCTTTGACAACTCAGCATTTCTGTCAAAAGCCAAGTATGCCTGTGAAAAATGCTGAAATTTGGATTTTACTTAAGAGAAAATGGAAAAATCATGTTTCTGCTCCAATCTGATTTTCCCTTTGTTCAGTAGACACACTGCAGTTCACCTCAGACCAGGGTTGGTAAAAGAAAGCTCCATCTGGAAATCCTCGTTTTAGAAATGTTGAAATAAATATAGTTAATTTATACATACAACCAAACATTCCCCTTAAACCCTGACTAGAGCAGCTCAAAGGAATGAGAGTGGAATAGAGCATAATGGAAATGAAGCTTATGGTCAGGCAAACTGCAGTCTGAATCCTGTCTCCACCAGCCACTATGTGGCCCTGTGTGGCAGACTTAACTGCCTTGCACCTCAGTTTCCTCACCTGTAAGATGGAAATAAACCCGTGAAGGACTTTAGAGATTAGAAATGATGGATGCAAAGCACCGTGCATGGTGCCTGACATGTAGGAGGTTCACAGTGACTACTAAATGGAAATGGATAGGCTCTGAAAGGAATAGGATGTGTTCTGATTCCAAATCCACCTTCTGCTTCCTTTCTGCAAGTGTGCTCCCCTTTGCCAGGAAGATGTAGGCATATTCCTGTTTAGGCTGAGGCAATTTACTGAGATTAAAAAGTTCAAAGACTACATAAAACCATCGTTTCATAAAAATTGGACACACAGGCAAGTTCCTTGATTAAGAAAACTAATAATTTGTTACATAACTTCCATGGGATGCAAGTGAAATCCAAATTCTGCCAACAGCATGCTGCACTACAATGAGCTTGGGAATGGAAACTGGAGAGGTTCTAATGCAGACTCTATCTGGAACTTTCCATAAGGAACAACTCCTCTAGAACCCAGTCTGTGTATTAATATAAATGAATGAGTTGGAGTGTGACCAACTCCAGCTAAACAAAACAAAACAAACCCAAGATTTTGCATGTACATTATGATGAAATCCAAAACAAAAGATATTTCACATCTTGGGAATTGTGTTAACTGATAATCATTTGTTAGTGTCAGTAAAACTTTTACATTGGTTGTGTCTTCATGTAAAAGTAACCTTCAGGTTCCTGTTGGGCAATAAAAAAATGTTTACATCCTTACTAAGTTCCAGCAAGTACTCATGCATGGAAGTAAAGTCTAGAGATGATGGTTTAAATTTCCAGTGAGGGCAAGAGGCTAAATTTAAAAATAAATGAGTAGGATTCATAAAATATTATAGCTCATTAGCTAAGCATGTGCTTTAGACTAAGACACTATTTTATTGCTCATTAGTGGGGCCTGGGGCACATTACTGAATTTTTCTCAGCCTTATTTTCTTATCTATATGATGGGGGAAAGTGACTACTGTATTTCACTGCTGAAAGTATTATTGAGCTAACTTTTGTGAAAATTCCTGATGTGCACTGACCACTCAATAAATGCTAGCTATTTAAAAAGGCATATAAAAGTTGAGCATGGTGGTCCCTGCCTGTAGTCCCAGCTACTTGAGTGGCTGAGGTGGGAGGATTGCTTGAGCCCAGCAATTCAAGGCCAGCCTGGGCACACAACATAGTGAGACCCTGTCTCTACAAAATTAAAATAATTTTAAAAAAATTAAAAAATTAAAAAGCATATAAAGATCTTAACCCATGACCTTTTCACTCATTCTCTCTGCCAGCATTAATCTATATGTAGGTAACTCTGAATTGAACCTATTTGTGATATGGTCCATGGGAAATGTATAGAAAGAAAGAATGGGTGGGAACAGAAGCAGCAAAGAGAAAAAAGCCTAGGAAGAGACAAAGGGTACCCATCAAGAAAGGCAACAAGGCAATTACAAGGTAGGGCAGAAAAAAAAAGCGGTTAAAAGAAGTCAGTGGGATTTATGATGGTAGGGCTCTGTGCGGACTGGGTAGGCCATATTTGTGGAGGTGGTCTCTGCTGTCCCAGATGGTACATAAAGGAAAGGAGGCTTAATTTAAAATCAGAAGACTGGGGATGGATGCTCTGCCCTGCTACTTACTAGGTTCTAATGTCAACATGTGGCACATGATTCCCCTCCTCTGTGAAATGAGAGGTTTGAACTAAGCTGACCTCTGTCCATCACAGTTCAACACATTCTCAAATCCAATTCAGTCTTTCATAAGCATCAAGCCTCCCTGTTAAAGAACACAGCGGCAACTTCTTACCAGTGATGTGGAGGAATCTTATGCAACAGTCTTTCTTTTTCTGCTTCATTCCTCCCCCTCCCATTTTCTAGCACTTTCTTTGTAACAACTCTCTTGCCATTTATGGACTGGCTACAAGTGGTGAACAGTCTGAAGTGTCTCATTCCACTGCTTACAAAGGGTACAAATGTTTCAGAGGTAGAGATACTCGCTCTGGAGCCCAGAGATACAAAAGTGGAAAATCCTGTATCCAATATGGGTGTCACATCAAAGATGGAGGAGTGGAATATCCTTGGCTTAACCCACATGGCCAATGGCAAAATCATCTCCTGAGAAGAGGTCTTCATCTTCAAAGACATTCTGAAAGACACGGTGTGGCCTCTCAAAGCACAGTTCCTCCTCCAAATGTTTTTTGTCTCTGCCATCTCCTCTGTCTTCCCTTTTGGTTCGGTTCCTTCTGGATGTGTCATACTCATTTCATTTCCTGGCATCAGACAAGACCTCATGGGCCTCTGCTACTTGTTTGAATTTCTTCTCAGATGCCTCCTTGTTCTCTGGGTTCTTGTCTGGGTGTACTTGTAGACCCAACTGGTGATAAGTTTTCTTACTATCAGAGGAGGAAGCATTTTGAAGCACACCTAGTACTTTTAGTAATTCACTATGTTTCTTTAAACAGCCTTTCCCCACCAAGACAGGGTTAATTTTCTGAAGAATTTCTATGTAAGGTTGGAAAGGAAGAGGGTGAACTATTCAAGTTTACACCAAGGCCTTTTGAATACTATCACATAGCTCTTGGGATGAACTATCTTCTGGAGAGAAATTCCTCTTTGGTGTATGGATCCTTCACATGCCCCCACCCCTGCCCCACCCCGTGTCAGCAGCTCCTTGTGGGTGGAGTGACTATGAGCTCAACACTCTCAGCCAATGACTCTCAGCGGATGGCTGTGCTTGCCTTGCCTTCCTATTGGTGGAACATTTAAAGCGGATAATATATAATTTGGGGAGGATTCACTTTATTTAAAAATCAATGCTGAGCAGTTTATTCAGAGAGAAACTATTTGTGTGACTCAGAAGTCTCTATTTCATTTACTGAAGTAACAGTCACAAGCGAAATGGCTTTTGCACTGAAATCAGACACAAAATCCATTTTGGCTCATTGTAAGGGCTAATGCTTTCAGTGACTTCATGACTATTTCCTAGTGTTATCTAATATTTGCTGCTGGCACAAGGTGGGTGATAAAGGGTCTGTATTACAAGAAAAGAATCTTAAGTACATTTCTGATGAAGGAAAATAAGTAAAACTCATTTCATCAAATGAGAAAACTGGGTCATAGAGATTAAATTAGGCAGATTTTTTTAAAATTATAGATTTACAAAATATAACTAGAATTTAAGAGCTCCCTATATTATCAAATAAGTCGTCTTCAGCTGATTAAAGAAAATTTTTTTTTAATTTTTAAGTTCTGGGGTACATGTGCAGGATATGTGTTTGTTTCATAGGTAAATGTGTGCCTGGTGGTTTGTTGCACCTATCAACCATCACCTAGGTATTAAGCCCAGCATGCATTAGCTTTTTTTTTTTTTTGTCACCCAGGCTAGAGTGCAGTGGCGCTATCTCAGCTCACTGCAACTTCCGCCTCCTGGGTTCAAGCGATTCTCCTGCCTCAGCCTCCCGAGTAGCTGAGACTACAGGCATGTGCCACCCTGGCTAATTTTTTATATTTTTAGTAGAGATGGGGCTTCACCGTGTTAGCCAGGATGCTCTCGATCTCTTGACCTGGTGATCCACCCACCTCAGCCTCCCAAAGTGCTGGGATTACAGGCATGAGCCACCGCGCCTGGCCAGCTTTTTTTTTTTTTTTTTTTTTTTTGTGACGGTGTCTCACTCTGTCGCCCGGATTGACGGGCCAGGGCGGGGTCTTTGCTCACTGAACCTCCGCCTCCTGGGTTCAAGTGATTCTCATGCCTCAGCCTCCCGAGTAGCTGGGATTACAGGCATGCATCACCACGCCCAGCTAATTTTTTGTATTTTTAGTAGAGATGGGGGTTCACTATATTGGCCAGGCTGGTTTCCAATGCCTCACCTTGTGATCCACCCACCTTGGCCTCCCAAAGTGCTAGGATTACAGGCATGAGGCACCGCACCAGCCAGCTATTTTTCCTAATGCTCTCCTTCTCTCCATCCTACCCCCAACAGGCCCCAGTGTGTTTTGTTCCCCTCCCTGTGTCCATGTGTTCTCATTGTTCAGCTCCCACTTATAAGTGAGAACATGCAGTGCTTGGTTTCCTGTTCCTGAGGAATTTGCTGAGGATAATGGCTTCCAGCTCCATTCATGTCCCTGCAGATGACATGGTCTCGTTCCTTTTTATGGCTGCACAGTATTCCACGGTGTATATGTACCACATTTTCTTTATCCCGGCTATCACTGATGGGCATTTGGGTTAATTCCATGTCTTTACTATTGTGAATAGTGCTGCAATCAACAAACACGTGCATGTATCTTTGTAATGGAATGATTTATACTCCTTTGGGTATATATCCAGTAATGGGATTGCTGGGTCAAATGGTATTTCTGATTCCAGATCTTTGAGGAATTTCCACACTGTCTTCCACAATGGTTGAACTAATTTACATTCAAACCAACAGTGTAAAAGCATTCCTCTTTCCCCACAATCTTGCCAGCATCTGTCGTTTCTCGACTTTTTAATAAATGCCATTCTGACTGGTGTAAGACGGTATTTCATTGTGGTTTTGATTTGCATTTCTCGAATAATCCGTGATGTTGAGCTTTTTTTCATGTTTGTTGCTGCACTAATGTCTTCTGAGAAGTGCCTTTTCATGTCCTTTGCCTACTTTTTAATGGGGCTGTTTTTTTGTTATAAATTTAAGTTCCTTGTAGATTTTGGATATTAGACCTTTGTCAGATGGACAGATTGCAAAAATTTTCTCCCATTCTGTAGGTTACTTGTTTGCTCTGATGATAGTTTCTTTTACTGTGCAGAAGCTCTTTAGTAAAATTAAATCCCATTTGTCAATTTTTGCTCTTGTTGCAGTTGTTTTCAATGTTTTTGTCATGAAATATTTGCCTGTGCCTTTGTCCTGAATGGTATTGTCTAGATTTTCTTCTAGGGTTTTTGTAGTTTTGGGGTTTACATTTAAGTATTTAATCCATCTTGAGTTAATTTTTGTATAAAGTATAAGGAAAGGGTCCAGTTTCAATTTTCTGCATATGCTTAGCCAGTTCTCCCAGCACCATTTATTAAATAGAGAATCCTTTCTCCATTGCTTGTTTTTGTCAAGTTTGTCAAAGGTCAGATGGTTGTAGATGTGTGGCCTTATTTCTGAGTTCTCCATTCTGTTCCATTGGTCTGGGCATCTGTTTTTATACCAGTACCATGTTGTTTTGATTACAGTAGCCTTGTAGTATAGTTTGAAGTCAGGTAGCATGATGCCTCCAGCTTTGTTCTTTTTTGCTTAGGATTGTCTTGGCTCTATGAGCAATTTTTTTTTTTTTTGGTTCTATATGAATTTTAGAACAATTTCTTCTAATTCTGTGAAGGATCTTTTAATGTTAGCCTTTTCAAAATTTATCTCTGGACTTAAGAACTAAACTGAGCAGCAGCATCAAAACAACAAATGCTTTTAAAAAAGGAAGCTGCTGGTTGCTCTTTTTTGCAGGATGCACAACTACAGATTTCCCAGGCTTCTTTGAAACTTAGTGTGGCCATGTGACTAAGCTCTGGCCAATGAGATGTGAAGGGATGATGCATACCTCTTTCAGGTCCGTAAGACTACCTGCACATGCTTCTCCTTGCTCTTTTTCCTTATGCTAACTTATGTCAATGCCTAGATGATCTCGAAAGCTATTCAACTGATAACAATGCCTCCTTTGCCTGGGTCTTTGAATTATAGTAAAGCAGAAAATCCCTACCAGCTACCTTGGACTATTTGTATGAGCAAGAAACTTCTGCTATAATTAAGCCATTATACACTACTTGTCATATCTATTAGTCTATTTTAATACACCAACCATTTCTACAATTTCCCCTTCACTTTTACAACCTATTCATATCACGTCATCAACTAAAAGAGTCCCATCTCTGCAACATTGAAAGCCCAATATCTTGTTCTGTCTCTCACTCCTCACTCTCATTAAACCCACTTTTTCATGTCAAGTCCACTTTCTCCAGGGTTATCAGTCCCTTTCCAACTCCTCTTTTGTATCAAGTCTGAACCCAGTGATTGACCAGGGAGCCATTCTTGTATTAGTCCTCTAAAATAGCCCTCTTAAGTCATTAGCTTTTTGCTGTGTCTATCCCACAAACCCCTCATCCAGGATGAGTCCAGCAATTCAGCTTCTCTCACTCCTCTATCTAGTGGAGCTGGGAAAAAAAATCAAGAAACCATGAAGACAAAACACTACACATTCGCAGTGTACCAATCTCAGCTGGCCAGCAGAATACCTCAACAGTTCTTTTGTTATCCTTGGTCATCTCCCTCTCCAATTCCCCTTGGTGGCCATTCTTAACCTTCATTGCTCTCCTCCAGTTCTTTATTAAATCTCTACAAATCCCTATCTACCACAAGCAGAGGAGCTCAACTCTTGTTTAGCAAAGGAAACAGAGGTTTTCAGGAACTCCTTTAATGTCCATGAAGACAAAGTGTATTAGTCAGGGTTCTCTAGAGAAACAGAACCTATGAGATACTGGTTAGAGATGACCAAGCTGCATGCTGGGAAAACAGGAAAGCTAGTGGTGTAATTCAGTCCAAGTCTGAAGGACTGAGAATGGGAGGGTAAGGTGGTGCTGATGATGTAAGCCCAGTCAGAGTCTGAAGGCCTGAGAACCAGAAGCTCTGATTTCCAAGAGCAGGAGATGATGGATGTCTCAGGTCAAACAGAGTGATTCGCCCTTTCCCCACATTTTTGTTCTGTTAGGGATATCGTGGGATTAGATGATGCTCACCCACATCAGTTAGGGCCATCTTCTTTATCCAGCCAATTGATGCACATACTAATCTTCTTCACAAACACCCTCACAGACACACCCCTAAATAATGCTTTACCAGCCATCTGGGCATCTCTTAGCCCAGTCAAGATGACATATTAAATTAACCATCACATAGGACAATCTTATTTATGTCTGTACACAGCTTCACCTATGTCCCCAACTTAGAAGAACCCTGTCTTGCCCCGTGCTAATTCCTTAATATTTTAAAAAATAAAATACTTGAATATTTTATTGACCAAATTGAATCATGATGTTTATTATGGCTGGCATTACATTTTTAAAACTTTATTGGGATAAAATTAATATAACATGAAATATGCCAGTTTACCCATTTTAAGTATACAGTAGCACTGATTACACTTATAGTCTTATGCAATTATTGCCACTATTTTAAAAACACTTCTACCACCCCAAAAAGAAATTCTCCATCCATTACCTAATAACTCCCCCTAGCCTCTGGTTACCTCTAATCTTTATTGTATCTCTATGAATTTGCCTATTTTAGATATTTCATGTACGTGGAATTATGCAATATTTGTCTGGCTTATTTCATTTAGCATGTTTTCAAGGTTTATCTATGTTGTAGCACATATCAGAACTTCATTCCTTTTTATGGTTGAATAATATTCCATTACATGTATACAGCACATTTTAGAAATCAGTTCATTTGTTCATGGACACTTGGGATGTTTCCACCTTTGGTTATTGTGAATAATGCTATAATGAGGACTGTACAAGTACAAGTATCTGTTTAATTCCCTCTTTTCATTTTTTTTGGGGTAGAATTGTTGGATCAAACAGTAATGCTATGCTTAACTTTTTAAGTCTCCCAAATCATTTTCCACAACAGATGCACCATTTTATAGTTCTACCAGCAAAGTACAAAGGTTCCAATTTCTCCACATCCTTGTTCCTCCATATTCTTTTGATCTCATCCCTTTCTATATCCTCAGGGAGTTTGCTTCACTTAACTTTCCTCAATTTATTCCAATTTTAATCTGTCCAATTCTTTTGGCTACTTTCCTGGATTTGAGTAAGTCTGGATGTCTTCTCTCTTAGAAAAGAGCCCTCATGCCTACATGACCCTGTAGCTGCTGCTTCTCCCCTACTGGCCTACCTCCCACTCACTTCTCAATTTGGAGAAAAAGTTCCTCCCCAGCTAATGTATGTGCACCCTGACAGGCTGCTGTGGCTGCTGGCATGCATGAGCAACCACAGATCCTGTTGCCACTGCCCCAGTGTAACTCTTTTGCCAGCACCCCTCATCAGAATGTTGTGGCCAGCAGACAGGAAATACCTTGATCCCTCCAGTAAAGCAGGTTGCTAATCACAAGGGGCCAGAGAACAAAGCTGGTGGCCTGGTACCAGCCCCACTGAGTTACAGCATGCAGCTCAGAAGTGCCAAGCTGAGCCTTGTCCTCCTAAAATCTTGCAGAAATAAAGCCAGTCACCTTATACCACAATCAAACCCCCAAGGGCATTAAAGAAGAGAAAGGCAAAAAAATCACACCCAAAGGACAACAACTTCAAAGACTGAAAAAAATATGAGTCCACAAGAAAAAAACAGAAACAAAAAAACCAGTGCAACAACTCTGGCAACTCAAAAGCCAGAGTGTCTTCTTACCTCCAAATGACTGCACTAGTTCCCCAATAATGATTTTTTAACCAGACTAAAATGGCTGAAATGACAGACATAGAATTCAGAATATAGATAGGAACAAAGATCGTTGAGATTCTGGAGGAAGTTAAAACAGAATCCAAGGAATTTAAGGTTTATAATAAAATGATATGGTAACTGAAAGATGAAATGGCCGTTTTAAGAAAGAATCAAACTGATCTGGCAGAGCTGAAAAACTTACTTCAAGAGTCTCATATTATAATCTCAGCAGAATAGATCAAGCAGAGGAAAGATTCTCAGAGCTTGAAGAATGGCTGATAGGGTCTGGCTGTGTTCCCACCCAAATCTCATCTTGAATTCAAAATGTTCTGGGAAGGGCCCAGTGGGAGGTAACTGAATCATGGGGGCAGGTCTTTTCCATGCTGTTCTTGTGATAGTGAGTAAGTCTCAGGATATCTAATGGTTTTAAAAAGAGGAGATTCCCTGTACAAGCTCTCTCTATTTTTGCCTGCTACCCTCCACATAAGATGTGACTTGCTCCTCCTCGCCTTCCGCCATGATTGTGAGGCCTCCTGAGCCATGTGGACCTGTAAGTCCAATTAAACCTCTTTCTGTTGTAAATTGCCGAGTCTTGGATATGTCTTTATCAGCAGTGTGAAAATGGACTAATACAGTAAATTGGTACCAGTAGAGTGCAGCATTGCTGAAAAGATACGTGAAAATTTAGACGCGACTTTGGAACTGGGTACCAGGCAGAGGTTGGAACAATTAGGAAGGCTCAGAAGAAGACAGGAAAATGTGGGAAATTTTGGAACTTCCTAGAGACTTGTTGAATGACTTTGACAAAAATGCTGACAGTGATATGAACAATAAGGTCCATGCTGAAGTGGTCTCAGATGGAGATGAGGAACTTGTTGGGAACTAGAGGAAAAGTGACTCTTGTTATGATTTAGTAAAGAGATTTCAAACTGTACTACATGGCTACAATAACCAAAATAGCATGGTACACATAGATCAATGTAATAGAATAAAGAATACAGGAATAAAGCTGTGCATCTATAACCATCTAATCTTCAACAAAGTGACAAAAACAAGAAATGGGGAAAGGACTCCCTATTCAATAAATGGTGCTGGGATAGCCATATGCAGAAGATTGAAACTGGACCCCTTACACTATATATAAAAAACAACTCAAGATGGTTTAGAGACTTAAATGTAAAACCTGAAAGTATAAAAACCCTGGAAGATAAACTAGGAAATACCATTCTGGACATAGGCCTTGGCGAAGATTTCATGATGAACATGCTAAAACCAATTGCAACAAAGACAAAATTGACAAATAGGACCTAATTAAACTAAAGAGTTTCTGCACAGCAAAAGAACTATCAACAGGGCAAACAGACAATCTACAAAATGGAAGAAAATATTTGCAAACTATACATTCAACAAAGGTTTAATATCCAGAATCTATAAGAAACTTAAATTAACAAGCAAAAAAACAAACAACCCCATTAAATATTATGGAAAGGACATGAACAGACACTTCTCAAAGACATACATATGGCTAATAAGCATATGAAAAAATGCTCAATATCATTAACCATTAGAGAAATACAAATCAAAACAACCATGAGATACCATCTTGCACCAGTCAGAATGGCTATTATTAAAAGGAAAAAAAAAACACAAAAAACAGATGCTGGTGAGGTTGCTGAGAAAGGGAATTCCCACCACAGTAGTGGTAGGAATGTAAATTAGTTCAGCTATTGTGGAGAGCAGTTTGGTGATTTCTCAAAGAACTTAAAACAGAACTACTATTCAAGCTGGCAATCCCATTACCGGGTATATTCCCAAAAGAATACAATTCATGTTCTACCGTAATGACACATGAACCTGTACGTTCACTACAGCACTATTTACAATAGGAAAGATATGAAATCAACATAAGTGCCCATCAACAGTAGGCTGGATGAAGAAAATGTGGTACATATACACCATGGAATACTACATAGCCATTAAAAAAGAATAAGATTATGTCCTGTGCAGCAACATGGATGGAGCTGGAGGTCATTATCCTACACGAACTAATGCAGGAACAGAAAACCAAAGACCTTTTGTTCTGATAAGTGGGAGCTAAACATTAAGTACACATGGACACGAAGAAGGGAAAAATAGACACTGGGGCCTACGTGAGGGTGGAGGGTGGGAGGAAGGTAAAGATGAAAAGCTGCCTGTTGGATACTATACTTATTACTTGGGTGATGAAATAATTTGTACACCAAACCTCTGTGACACACAATTTACCTATATAACAAACTTGCACATGTACCCATGAATCTAAAATAAATGTTTAAAAACTTCAAGTTTTTTCCTTATCAGTTTTCAGTTTTCTTGGGTACTTTCTTATTGTTAGTATTACCCATTTACTTGTGATTTCACCTCTTTTCTAAATTTTCATGGGCTGAAAGGACACATCAGCAGAAATTGGGTTGCCACTTCCCCTGTTCCTTAAGCTATAACATATTTTAAGCATTTCAATAGCCTTCAATTGTTGAAAACTATCAGGCATCAAAGCACCTCAAATATTTTCAAGTACTTGGTATTATTAGATGCTGATGAAGTAAATCAAGTTATTCTCAATTTTTGAGGTTTTAATTGGTCTAATTCAAAGCCAGATTTGCCATGAAAGCTAATGATGTTTAAGTTTAACCTTAACAAATTTGTACCCATAATTTTGGAAATTTTTGTGACCAAGGAGGGCTGTTAGAATTGTATAAACTTTAGGCTCCACAAAACCTAGATCTGTCTCTGTTCTAATTAGAAATCTCCATCTAGAATCACTACAACCGAATTCAATTTGGCTGTGCTTTGAACACTATGCTCAGGGTTGTTCTGATTGGCCTCCCCACCCTACGATTCCATTTTGAGGGAGTTAGTATTACTCGGCAATATGGAGCCATAAGAAATTTTATTTACTTTTTATCAAGTCAGTGACTCCAGAAATTTACCAAAAGTTAGCAATAAGCCATCTGAAAAGAGATGTCAATCTTTGCAGTTCAAATGAATAACTTAAGCAACCAGTTGGGCATTTCAGAGTAAAACTACTATTCTTATTCATATGGTTTGAGAAAAGTGAAGAGATAATAGAGTAAAATTAATTTGTCACCTTGAGTTGCATATTATTTTGTCATGATTATCTCAGAGATACATATTGTTCTAGAAATAAAATCATGAATGTTGCTTGTAAGTTTGAGAAATCTGAATAATATGAACTATATGACATTGATTGAATGGCAGATCCCTGTCTTCCATCTTCTTCGCATATATTCTAAGTATGTGAGTCAAACAGACAAAGACATAGAAATGAAGTGACCACACCACAACAGGCAGAGCTGTCTTGCAATTGTGACTTGCATTTGGGGTCCAATTTGAGTGGTGAAGTTACTTACTAGACTGCAGAGTTCCTTAAATGGCAACTAAATGCATTGCCCATAGATGGCTTTACAACAGAGAACGCTGCTCATTTAGCCTTTAGAGTTTGACAAAGTAAACTTTATCCTAAATGTTCTCTGTCAGGAAGGGAGAGATGCTTTTGAACAAGATGAGTCAAAATAGTCTCTTAAAAACCAAAGCTCTTATCAAAGTAAAATTCCTGAGGTACCTTAGACTCCTGAAAGCCAAGCAGCCCATATCCATGGAAAAATGCCATTTAAAAAAGAAAAATCTATTCACAAAAGCTCAACTGTGTCTCAAGTGATTTTCTGCCCTGTGTTGTGTCTGAAAGCATACTTCTTGAGGACCAATTCCAAGATGACATATTTTGACTCTTAAAGCAGGAGCTTGAGTAGTATTCTGTTTGTTTACCTCAGTCTTCTGTTTAATTCACTTTATAGAAATCTGAGTCCTAGAAAGGCAAATTTTCCAGGACCATCCAGTAACCGTAAGTCAACTGGAAGAAAACATATCAGAAGTCATGACTTTCATTCATTCCCTTCACCACAGCCGAAAATGTTTGTCTGCTAGAAGGCACTTGGGAAAATAGCCACCACACCACAGTGTCTGTGGGAAAGAGAGATGGTACTGACGAGGCTGCAATCACTGCCCTCTCCAGGGCTCCCATTGCCTACTGCTCTCATAGGCTGGTGAGCCCTTCGGAGTGCTAGCTGAATGAGTCCAGTGGGCCAGACCCCCCACAGGGTGAACAACTGCAATCCTGATGACACAAAACACATGCCAACCCAAGGAGCAGCAACATCACTGTCCAAAACATACATGCTGTTGACACTGGGTTATTCGTGATGGGCTAGGCAGGGACTTAGGCCTTCACTCTTGATAATTATTTTGACTAGTAATTGTGACTAACACAGAAGGCTCCAAAGAGGACTGCCAGAAGAAGATTTGATGAAGATAATTGCAGCAGAGGAAAACTTAATGGAGATCATTGTTCTGTGGCAGCGGGGTGCCTGCACAGGGAAAGGGAGGTTAGGTAAAAACCATCAGCATAATCCAGCTGCTTCTCCATACCACAGAAACACAGGACAAATATTGCCCTCTGACAAATCTTGCTCAGTGGCCTCATATCTTCCAAGAGGTCATGCTGCTAGAAAGCCACATCGGAGTCTAGCTGCAGCCATACAGTTTCCAGTACTGTGCTATGAGACCATACCACAAAGACAATACTCTCCTGGAAGTCAGGCCATCTGATGGTGACGGGTTTGCCATAATATCAGTATTTTAGTCAGTTCAGGCTGCTAGAACAAGATACTGTATACTGGGCAGCATAAACGACAGATATTTCTCACAGTTCTAGAAGCTGGAAGTCCAAGACAGGGGTGCCAGCATGGCTAGGTTCTTGGTAAGGGCTCTCTTCCTGTCTTATAGAGATGGTCTTCTTGCTGTATCCTCACACCTGAGAGTAAGCTCTCTGGTGTCCTGTTCTCCTCTTATAAGGGCACTGATCCCATCATGGGGGCTCCATCCTCATGACCTCATCTAAACCTAGTTACCTTCCAAAGATCCCATCTCCTAATATCCTCACACTGTGGGTTAGGTTTTCAACATAAGAGTTTTGAGGGGACACAAACATTCAGCCCGTAATAGTCAGCCATGAAACAATAAGCTACCCACATCACGGGCAACCGTGCTGCGCTTTCGGGACTTGCCCTTTTCAAAGGTGGTTTAGGGATGCTCTCCATCCCTGCCCTGCTTCTGTCAAGTTGCAGGACAAAGCTTTCCTGAGGAAGCAGCTGTTCTAATTGTTTCTCAGCTGCTGTGATCTAGAAGATGTACCTTGGAAGGGTCATGTGCTTGGGCTGGAGATGGCCTGCAGTCTTCCCATCAGGATGATGAGTGGGTGCTAACCGACTGGGTTCATTGCCAGGAAGACTCCAGAGGTAAAATGCTGATGGCCTCTGTAGTGTGATGATGGAAGAAGCAGGTTAACATGGTGTAGAGGATCCAATCCTCAGTTCTCATGAATACACAGCAGCGACTTATCTTACCAGCCAAAGCCTGGCCCTCCCTGCCCTCTACCTCCTTTAACGGGAAAAGGAGAAATGAGATTTGAATCACTGCCAGAGTCAAATTCAAGGCAGACTCTTTCCCCACCCAATCACCCTTCCATGAGAATGAAGAAACTCAAGCTTCTGGACCATGCTTGCAAAACTCTGATCCTTTGAGAATTCATTTCTCAGGTTTCTGAGTTGCAGGCTGAACATAGTAGCAAGGCGATGCTTACTTCTCCCTTGAAGGATTTCTGAATGAAATGCTTTAGAAGAGTTTATTCCCATTATGCTTCCCAGTGTCCATGGTGCCAGCATGAGGTCATCTATGAGAGAAAGGACCTGCTCATGGGCCAGGCTCAGAGCTGGCAGTCCAATTTCTGAGGTATCTCACAGGATCTGTAAGGTCTAGAGAGCACTGGGTGCCCTCAGTCTGGGATGTCTGCCTCCAAGGAGTCTCAGCAAAAGCTCAACCTGTAAAGGGCTTTTGGTCAGCTGGGAATCTGGCCAAGAGACCTTTTAGCTAAGTATGTTTTTGTAATCATTTACAGTATCACTTAAATTTAATTTTAGAAGAGTGCTATTCAATTGCAGTGACACAAATGGACATTGTACCAGTGAAAAACAAAATATGTTCCAGCTGATCAGCGGCCTTCCTTCCACTTTCCAACCTGAGCAGTTCTTTTCCATCACAATTATTCATAAAAGTTTTTCAAACATAAAGAAAACTCGTCAGAGTTTTATAGTAAATACCCATATTCTGAACACCTAGATGCTACAATTAACATTTTCTGTACTTGCTTTATCACATATATGTCCGCATAGTCACCCTTCTATTTAATTGCCAATCCATATTTTTGATGCATTTTAAATTGAGTTGTATATATCAGTATTCTTCCTCCCCCATATCACGGGCAACCATGCTGCCCTTTCGGGACCTGCCTTTTTCAAAGGTGGTTTAGGGATGCTCTCCATCCCTGCCTGCTTCTGTCAAGTTGCAGGGCAAAGCTTTCCTGAGGAGAGTTGAAGGAAGTGGCTGTTCAAATTGTTTCTCAGTTATGCCTGTGTAAAGCAAGCAGTGACCCATGCATACCTGTAACCTGAGCATGTATCAAGATACAGAATGTTACCATCACCCTGAAAGTTCCCTCATACTCCTTCCGAGTCATTTTCCACCCCCACCCAGCCAGAGGCAACTGGTTGTTTTTTACGACTGATTCATTTTTCTGTTCTGAAACTTTATCTAAATGGAACCATTTAGTATGAACTCAGCTATGTAAGGTTTCTCTCATTCAGTATTATGTTTTTGAGACTCATCCAGATGGTTGTACATAACAGTAGTCCATTCCCTTTTATTACTGTGGAGTATTTCCACTGTATGAATATACCACAGTTTGTATATTCATTCCCCTATTGATGTAGATCTAGGCTTCAAATTTTTGACCATTGTGATAAAGCTATTAAGAACAATTTTGTACAAATCTTTTTAAAGACATGTGTTTTCATGTCCCTTGGCTAAATACCCAGGAGTGAAATTGCTGCACCATGGGGTAGATGTCTGAATGTTTATTTCACATTCTCACCAATGATGAAAGATTTCCAGTTCCTCCACACCATTGTGAACATTTAGTGTTATCAATCTTTCTCATTTTAGCTCTTCTGGTGGATGTAAAGTAATTTAAGCTGCTATTTTAGCAAGTTTTCTAAATTAGAAAAAAAATACATATCTACAAAGATCAAGTCTGAAGTAAATATGGCTTGAAGGAAATCTAGAAATTGGCGTGTGCAATATTAGAAAAGTTTACCTTATCCAAACTCAGGCCATACAGCTAATCGCTTGAGAGAATAAAAATGGCTGAAGGGATGTGAAACAAGCAGCCAGACACATTTTTCAGTTTTTGCTTCTCCCGACAATATTATACTTCAAAAGTAAATGTAATGCTTAGAAAACTGCAGCCTTCATTGATAGAGAAATAGGAACTCTGTGTTTACCCACAGAACCGGCCTGGTGTGAACCACACTGTGCTGTCCCCATTTGCCTCCTCAGGTCAAAGCTCCTTGAGAACCACCCCTGCAGACCTGGCACAGCCTGCAGCATGGAGCTGTGAATCACTTAGACCATTGGGACGAATTCCTGCCCCTTCCTCCCTCTTTCTGATACCTGGACCTAAGGGAAAGGAAATCCCGTTTTTTGAGCATTAACATTGTGCCAGAACCTATGATAAGTTGTGCATAAATTGTCCTTTAATCCTCACAACAACATCCCTATAAAGTTATTGACAGTCTGATGTTATAGATGTGAAACGAAGACTCAGAGAGATGTAGTAATGTGCCAGGGTCACAGAGAGGTAGAAGAACCAGGATTTGACTTTCAATCTGGTGCTCTTTCTGCTCTACCTTGCTAAGCACCCAGAAAGCAAATTGCAGAGGGCTTAATAGTTCACTGGGTGCCGAGGCCAGTAGAAGGCACCGCATGTCTCTTGGTCAGGTTTGTCCCTGCCTTTCCTTTCTCTTCTGTTTCTGCACTCTTCTAGTGTGTTTGCATTGAAGGTAGGGCTGATTCACTCCACTCCTGAGTCTTTCAGAGGAAAGATGTTAATGAACTTTAGCCTTCTTCTCCACGGCTGCCAGTGTCTCCGCTTTGAGTTTTCCCCTTACATGAAGGGATAATTCACCTCATACATCCATTCTCCTTCCCCTCAGTTTCTCAGCACCTCATTGATCCCTCCCTGCTCTTTGGTCCTCTTCCTCCTCACTCCCTTCTGCCCACCATCGGGAAAGGAGGTAACTGTGGGTTCATCACAGGTTCGTCACGTGTTTCTCTAGACCAAGTTACCTGTTCCTGAAAAGCACTAGCTTGCTCCTCAAATCCCACGGTTCGGAAATAATTGACGACATCCATCACAGCCCAGTCTGCAGGATCAGGTGGTCTCCCACTTTCCATGGAACTGCAAAACACAAATCCAGACAGTTTTCATGGCAGTGCCTGCACAAGGGTGTGGCCAGGCTCACAACTGGGTCTTCCAGGGCAGGCCTCTCATGTTCCTTGGGTTCAGATGATGATTACTCTCACTGGCTTAGTCACTGCTAACAAACCATTTGAGCTTTAATGTAAATTATTGCCTCTGGTTTTTAATCCAGAGACATTGAGAGTGGTCCAGTGACTGCTAGCAGCCCATAGTATGACATTCACACTTCTGAGTTCAGAACACCTGGCCTTTTATAATATGACCTCAGCATACCTCTCTCTCTTCCTGTCTTCTTAACACCTTCCCTAGCCTCATCCCCACACATTTAGGGATAAACCATTCCACAATAGGCCAAGTCCTTTCATAGATGTGAGCCTCTGCACATCCTGTCCCAGCCACTTACAATGCCCCCTCACCTGTCTTTACTGAACAAAACCCTATCATTTCTATCAGTACAAAACTACCTCCTCTTTGAGGCATTTTTCTGGCTCTTCCAAGGGAGTATTTTAGTCATAACCTCCTTTGAGTTCTAGAACTTCATTCAGACTCCCATTGTAGCACCTTCCACAGTGGATTATACCGTCTGTTTACTGAATAGTCTCTCCCATTAGAGTGGGAGATGCAGGTTGAAGATACGTATTTGAGCCTGGACCAGTTCCATTTTACTATTCCTAGTATCAAGCATATACTTAGGAACGTAATCCATATTGTTCAAATAAATAAACAGATGACAATCAAGCATTTGTCTGAGAGGGTCTTTGGAGAACACTCCTCAATATATTCAGAGAGGAGGGAACAAAGAATTAGAAGAAAGAAAGAATGGTATTGACCTGCAGTTACTGGGACTCTGCCTCATTTCTGAATTGGGAGTATTTGTCTATCTTTCTCTACACTTCATCCAAGATGATTTTCCCAGAGTGTACATCCAATTACATAGCCTAACTTTGCTTTGGAGGTGCTTCAGGACAAAGCCTCTTCCCACCTCTCCAATAGAATACACTGGAGAGCAAAACAGAGACCACCCTTTTTCTTATGGGCCTTACAGTCCTGTGGGGAGTGGACATTGATCAATAGTCATACAAGTAAATGTGCAGCTGCAAGTTATGCTAAATGCTAAGAAGGACAAGCACCATGTACTATGATAGTCTAAGGGATAGGGGAAGCTTTCCGATAGGAGTTTCTTTTCAGGTACAATCTAAAAAGCAGCCAGAAGTTAACTGTATAAAGAAGTCACATGAAGATATTCCAGGCCCCGTGGCAGGAACAAGGGAGCCATGCAGGTCTTGGAGGCCACACTAATGATTCTGGATTTTTGCTAAGAGCAATGAGAAGCTCTTATGTCAAAGGGGGCAACCTGATCAGATTCACATTTTGAAAAAGAGGATGCTGGAGAGGAGCCAGTGAGGAAGAAGCCAGTGAGAAATCTATTGCAGTCTTGCAAGCCAGAGATCATGCTAACTTAGACTAGGGTGGTAGCTATGAAAAATGAGAGGAGTGTGTGGATTTAAAAGATAGTTAATGAATAAAATCAGTGTAACATAGTGCTGGACCAGACAGAGAGAATGGAGCGAGGAGAAGTGTCATGGAACTGGATGGGTGGGGGTAACTTTACTGAGACAGCACTCCCAGGATGAGCTGAACATGCTAAATTTGGGGTACTGTCTATATCCAAGTGGAGATTTAATGTAGGATATAAGTCTAGAGCACAAAGCAGAAGAGCGGGCTAGGTACACCTGTGGGAGACAGAGGCATTTAGACAGTAACTAAAATCTTGAGAGAGGATGAGAAGAGAGCTGGGCCTAGAACTAAGTTTGAGAGGTTCAATATTTAGTGGAAGTTGAAAATATCCAGGCTACTTTTAATGGAAAAAAAAATTGGCTAGATTTTGGGGGATTCCTGAAGATCTTTAAAAGTCTGAGAGTCAAGGATCCAGCCACCTAATTCTCCAGCATAATGTTTTACCCAAAGCAGGAACCTAAAATATTTGATTTAAGAAAACCAAACCAACTTCTGTACTAGTTAAAGGGAGTCACTGATCAATGGCACATGCGATCATTCATTTCTCAACAGCACTTAATTTAAAAACATTTAAAGCCAATACTCTAAATGTCTTCTCTTTTGGGCTTAAAGATGGTGAATCTATAACCACTGCATGCTTGTATACACACATACCCATAAGCACACATGCACACACACAATGTTCCTACCATTTAAGGGGCGATATACATTGGGAAGAAAAACTATTTTTCACCCTAACATTACTAAATATTAATTATGTGTTTTAAATCAATGGTAAATTTTTTTTAAAAATTATCTATGTACTGGAATTTTCCACAACACAAGCAACATAAGCAATCAGCAACTGGCACTGGGGACCCTCTTCAAGGTACCATTTTCCTTCCCTCTCTCTTAAGTTGTCCTTGAAGAATATTTGGAAAGGAGTTCATTGTTCCAAGAAATCTTTTCAGTTTTCTAATTAGCTGACTTCTAGCAGTGAGCACAGAGTCCCATGGAACACACTTTTAAGTGCCCCAGAAAACATCTGAATTCACTCTCCCCATGGTTGACTTCAGTTAGTTGCCTTTCCGCACCAAGAATAGTTATCAAAGAGCTTCTCATGTACCCCCAAACCTAAAATTAAAAAAAAATTTAAAGAATGGTTATTCAGTTGTAATAACAAAATATGCTACATTGTAATTTTAGGATGGGAGGCTTTCCTGATTTTTATTCTGGTGGGATGTAACATCATGACTTCCATAATTTTGAAATATTCTTGAGTATAGCAATGTTACAGAGAATAAAGACTTGTAAAACTGCTGGCAGTGTGCCACGAATAGAAGCAACGTGGAACCAGGCACTCTCTCATATGGAGGGTAAGGGGACTCACCGAGAAGAAACAAAGAGTTAGAAACTAACCAATACATTTAATGATTGATCTATCTATGTTTAAAAGCCTGATAGTCCCCCCAGTGTCAAAATAATGTTGGAAAAAAATCACATTAGACTATTGATATCCTGAGAAGAAAAACCTATCTTCATCTCTATAGACCCAGCACCTAGCACAGTCTGACTGGTGCACAGTTGATACATAGCAAAAATATTTCAACAGACTAACAACCTGAGAGCACTTACAATCTGTTTTTCACATGTTACTCAATATCAGCCTCCCGCATCTTTGTGAACTGGCTACTGTAACCTGCTTTTAGGAAACCAAGGTTCACAAAGGTTAAGAAACGCACCCCAAATTGCATGGTAGATAAAGCTAGGATTGGATTCCAGATAGTGACTCCAAGTCTTTGTTTTTTTCTACCATATTTATTCATTGACACAACATATATTTATTGAAAGCCTGTCTTCTCAGTATTGTGCTAGTTGCAGGGTTACAAGGACAGGGAATGCATAGTCCCTGCCCTCAAGGAGCTAGCAATCTGGTGAGGGAAAGCAGATGTGGAAACAGTCAGCTCTGAGGAATACTCAAATCAAGAGGTGAAGGAAGTGCTGTTGAGGACCTTATGTCAGGGAGGACCAGTTAGTTCAGCCTTCCTAGAACACTTGAAGATTTTCAATGGCAATTTAAAAAGGCATTTATTGCCCTCAGCACACTCTGAGCGGGGCCCCAGAGCGGGGATGGCTTGCAGACGTACGCCTGCGCAGGCACACACCATCACTTCTAGGTTGCTTGTGTTATGCACCATGGATGATGTCACTGGGCTCTTCCAGTGGTTTCAGCAACAGTTTTAAGGAGAAAGCTGGTGATGATTCAAAACAACACAAGGGTAGGCCAAGTGGAAGGGTGTGTGGGGCAGGAGCCAGAGTGCCAAAGCTGGATAACATCTGACATGGGAAGATTTTGGAGGATATATTTAAGCAGCACCTTTCTCTGCTAGGAATGCAATATGTTTCCCCAAGGACTGGTATTTTGTCCAAATTGAGACACTTAACTTTAGTTATTTACTTATAAATGGTCCATTCTCACCACATCTTTTCTTATGACCTATGCATGTCAAATTCCAGAGGGGATTTAAATGTCGCTGTTTAAAATACCTGCCAGGTGGTGGTTCCATTGTGGCTAATTTTGCACTGATAAAATGAGACGGCAGATACAAAAGTGCCATTTTCATTTGATATTTATTATTCACTATCGTCACAGCAAAATGTTTCTTAGGATATAATACATGTTAATATGATAAATTTATGAGTATTTTCCAGGCACAGAATCTTTAAAATATATATTTTATATATAGCTTTATTATTTAAAAATTAGCAAGAAATCTCAGCACTTAATCAAATTATCAATGTTTTCATTTAGCCCAGTCATCTTTTAGTCCTTTGTGCATATGGTTAGGTACATCAAGTATTGATACAAATTATATCATGTGTGAATAATTCACACTAGGTAATGATTATGCCCTAATTAAACAATCACCTCATTTTTAAAGAGAGCTAGAGAGATACAACCATGGGGACAGAAAAGCAATAATAACAAATTTGGCAGACACATGCAGATCAATTGAGCCTGTATAATGAGGTTTTCATGTTGGCACATCATAATTTTAAGTCTGGCAGCAAAAGTTTCCATTTTCCTGTGTAAGAAGGCAGGCAGAATGTAGTTGAAACTGTTTTTCTAAATCTAGCATATGTACATTTTATGGTACTTATGACATTACAGATGCTGAGAGTTGGTCAGGTCAAAAAGATACTCTGGGTAAATGCAATCCACATGTAATATCACAACTCCATTACATTCAGCAATTGTATTTCCACTTCAAAGTTCAAAGCAAAAGTTACTTTTGAGACTGGTTATCTTATCATGATGATATATTTGTCACATTACTTTTTTAATAAAGCTAATTCTTAATGTTACTTATTTTTACACTCAGCAATGCAATCCAACTTTGTGCTGCCTGGATATTTATAACTTATTTTCAAAATGAAATTAACCTACTCTTTGCTCATGTCTTAAAACAGCCTCTGGCTAAAAGCAATTTAATTCTGATTCTAATAAATTAATATTGATCTCTTTGCCTATGACAAACCTAAGGATGAAGCAACCAAATGAGCGTTTATGTTATTTCCACTCCTTTCTCCCTCTCCCTTCATGCTAACAAGCAGGGATCTGGCTAAATGGCAGGTGCCAAAAGAAAAAGGATGATTCAAAGATTCTGGACAGAGGAGTTTTCATTTTTAATTATTCAGATAAATAAGAGTTGAGTGGCTTAGTTGCAGCACATTAAAGTGATGAAAGTATTGAAAAGGCAAATAGAGAGAGATCCAAGATGGCTGACTACTAGCAGCTCAGGATTGTAGCTCCCAGAGAAAGCGCACAGAACGAGAGGACGCCACACTTACAGATGAATTTTTGTTGTCCACGGACCAGGAGATTCCCAGCGGAGGAGCCCCACGGGTCACTAGTGCGACTCTTGTGGCCGGCGTGACGGTTTTGCCAGCGCCCTGGCGTGGCGGTTCTCGGTGCAGAGTAAATGGGACTGACTCCCCTTTTGGTGGACGTTTGGAGCTTCGGGAAGGCAGAGTTGCCTATTTACCTGATTGAAAAAGGGATTCAAGAGGGAAGCCAGACCAGAGATTCCCGGACAGAAAAGCACCACGAGTCTTAATGCCGCTGTTTTAGTTGACGCAGTGGGTTGCTCAGATTTCGGCGCTGGGAATCAACAAGTTGGACGTCCATTCAGAGACCTAATTTGAAAGTTGGCAATTACAAGCGACAAGCAGATAAACTTACAATGATGGGAAGAAACCAGTGTAAAAAGGCTGAGAATACTCAAAATCAAAATGCCTCTCCTTCTACAGGGGATCA